>ML110216.1:32282-46699 GCA_003697995.1 Taxidea taxus jeffersonii | reverse complement strand
CCATGTCAGGCTGAAAATACAATCAATGAACACCGAGCATGAAGAAGGCAAGCACTGCTTTTCAGTCAGCGTCTGAGAAAGTTTTTAAGTCAATGCAGCAAAGTGATTGCTGACCAAAGCAATCTAGTCCATTAAAACCTAGTAAACACCCCTCCACACAGGCTTCGGAACTCACCAACGGAAGAATCCATTCATCGCAACAAGGAAATAAAGGAAACAGTTGGGGTCAAGTTCAGATCTCTAGAATTCTTAAGGGGGGAATTGACCTGGATGGCAAATCTGTTACTGCTCAAGATGCAAACTTTGGCTAATGCCCAGAAACAGACTATTAAAAATGCATTACAACAGTCATGTTTTCATTGCTCTAGTCAACTAAAAGCCTCTGCTCATGTAAATGGGGTCCCTTCTGTATATCACAGTCTTTAGTGCCAGTTAATCCATGATAACATGCTTCAGTTTCACAGTTCTTAGAGGAGTGCAGAATGTTCCCTGAGTGCATGGCCAGTATACGAGATTCAACATATACATTACATCACGGCAACTGGGGGTCACACGTGTTAGTGTGACCTGGTCCCCCAGCTGCATCCCAGAAGTACTGGGAGCCTGAGCCTTGCACCTCGGAAATGAGGGGGACCATCTCTCTGGTACATACCTCATGGCCTCCTCTAATGAAGAACTAGACCTGAAAGGACTTTGGAAATACGAGGTGCCATGTGAACGTCAGGTTTTTAGACACTTAAGCTCTTTAAATATTAAATGCTTCTCTGTTTATGGTAATTGGTAAGATGAATTTCTGGCAGAGGGAGCACAAGTGTTAATCCCTTTCCCCTCAAATGGTCACTAGAATGACAGTGAAATCAGTTTAAAAGTGTGAATCCACAGAGACAAAGGGATGAAAGCACTGGAAATAAGAGAAGCCAATTAATTTCGGAAGCTAGAAGAGAAGCTAAAGGAAGCTTCACACAAGGACTATCTCTACAGGGAGTCACCTGGGAGCTCAGGATATGGACTCACCTTCCCCTGAAGGCAGGTGAGAGGCCTAAGGCACAGGACAAGGAAGGAAGTCTAAAAGTCCTCCATGAGAGGGCAGTTGCCATGCCTCACTCTGGTAATGCTGCCCTGCCAGACATTCATTCTTTGATCAGATGCCCAAGCCCCAGAGGAGTGGAATGCAAGATCATTCACTGGGGTATGGGAAGGAAATATTGGAGCTAATATTTCTAATTGTTTTTAAAGCAGAAATAAGATTAGGCTGTACTAACACTTAATATCCCAATTGGGAGTCATGCACGTAAGACATTCACATAGAAATGCACAAAGATAGGGCCGCCTGGGTGGCTCAGTCTGTTAAGCATCTGCCTACAGCTCAGGTCATGTTGTCAGGATCCTGGGATCGAGCCCCACGTCTGCTTCTCCCTCTCCTTCGGCTCCTTTCCCTGTTCATGCTCTTTTTCTCGTTCATGCTCTCTCTCTTCCTCACTCACTCTCTCTCAAATGATTAAATAAAATCTTCAAAAATAAATAAATAAATAAATCCGTACATGCACAAAGATGGCCAGCAAGAATGAAGACCATGTTAGTTCAAGAGAAACTGAAACGTTACCGCCGGTTTGCCAGAGAAAGGGAGACAGACTGGACACAGCATTTCGCGAGTCTACACACCAGACAGAGAGGCCGTCTGACCTCTCTCTCTGTCCAAGGAAATACTTCCCCTGCAGGAGACTGGAAGGTGACTTTCTGGGAAATGTGGTCAGCTGGAGGGAAAACCAAATTTTACTGCCGGTCAGCGTACCCCCATGAAAAGGTGAGCTTCCCACAGCCCCATCTGTAGAGAAACCCTCTCCCCATCACAAGTACATGGAGAAAACTCCATTTCCCTTTCAGATTACCCTTAAATATGCACAGCCTGGAATAAACAGACATTTGAGGAAAGCCCCACCCATGAAAGACAAGGGCCACAAACAAACAAAAACAAATGAAACAAAAGAACTTGAAGGAAATGGAAACAAAAACACAATACAGCTCAGAATCCCAGAATCCCAGAATAATTTCCAGGGTTAGACAAAGCAAAAAAAAAAAAATGTGTAGGACGAGAACTATGCACATACTGTATGAGTGGAGCCTAGAAAGAATAACCAACAGTGTTTGGATCAGGAGGTAACTATGGGGAGGGGAGGGAGGGGAGGGAGGAGGGAAGTGGGCACTGGGCTCCAGGACGCTGAACTCCTAGAGTCCCCGAGTCAACAGGGAATGCCTTAGAATGGCAAACCACGGAATATAGCCCAGGATGCTGGGAAGATCCGTGTTTTCCAGTCTCTCTAAACCACCCCTTGGGAGTCACCAAGGCGGCAGAAACTAATGCCCAGGTACGACCTCCATGAAACCAGGCGGCAAGAGGCGCCCGTGACCCCCCGGGTGCTGGGTGGGTGAGACCCGAGCACAGGCTGCTCCGAAGCGTGCAGACTGTCCACACCTGTGCGGAAGGAAGCTGTGTGGCCCGTGGTGGATGCAACACCTGGACGGTGACCTGCAAGGACTCACGGCAGAACGGTGCGACAGGCTTGCACACCCAGTGGCCCGTGAGTATGGGGGGCCTGCCCCCCGCTCCGGGGTTCCCAGAACCCATCAGCCAAGTCTTCTTGCAGTGAACACAGCTCAGTGAGCAGGACAGTAAAGGGAAAGGGTTAAAAAACAGGGTCTAGATAAACCTGGAGGAGGGGACCAGAGCCAGGAAGGCTTAGAAAGTTGTGCGTCTGCTTCCACAGAAATAGAGGAGGGAGCTCTCCAACCACAAAATCAGAAAAACGCGAAGATGGAGTGCTGGTGTCTTCTGCGGCCTGCCTCCTTGCCTTGCAGGTGCCCATCGGTTCTGCCTGTATCTGTGTCCTCCTCTCTCCGTAGGAGGACTCCGGCTGTATTGGATCGGCACAGCCCCCCGCCCCCCGCCATGACTTCATTTCAAGTGAACCCCGGCTTTAAAGAGCTGGAGGTTAGGACTCCAACATGTGAATTTGAGGGCAGGGGTAGACCTAATTCCAAGGCCTACAGATTAAAAGAGACTTAAAAATATAGCACCTCTAGGGCACCTGGGGCAGCTCAGTTGGTTAAGCATCGGACTCTTGACTTCAGCTCAGCTCATGATCCCTGGGGCGTGAGATCGAGCCCACCTTGTGCTCTCTGCTGGACATGTAGTCTGCTTAAGATTCTCTCTCTCCCTCTGCCCCTCCCCTGCTCATATGCATTCTCCCCCTCTCAAAAAAAAACAAAAAAAAAAAAAGAAAAAAGAAAAAAATGTATATATGGCATCTTCACGAAGTAAACATTTGGGTGATGAAACTATTAAGAAAAATAAAGAAGCGTTAGGATAGTGACTAGTTTGGGTGGAAGGCTGGTGACTAGTCTGGCCATGGGCCTATGGAGTGCATGGAGAGAGACTTCCTTATCCCCTGGTAAGGGAGGTGGTTACGAGGGAGCTCCTCTTCTAGATTTTTCTTTCTTTCTTTTTAAGTAACCTCCATACCCAGTGGAGGGCTCAAACTCATGACCCCAAGGTCAAGAGTTGCATGGTATACCGACCAAGCCAGCCAGGCGTCCCTGGGGTGCCTCTTCTTAGAGGTCATCATGCCGTACATTTGTTTTATATAGTTTTCTGTATCTGTGTGATGCTCAGCAAAAATAAATAAAAATAAATAGAAAAATAAATATGTCGGTCTTTAGAGACATGAGGATAAATACCAGAAGTAGATGAAAGGGTTAGAGGTTGTTGTCTTTGGGAGAAAAGAGTCAGGAACTGCACGTGCATACTTAAAGGACTAGAACATAAGCACTGTCGATGCCAAAGGCTTTCCATTTATCCATAGTATCCTGCCATGAAAAATAAAAAATTTTAAATTAAAAAGCATATGTTCCCGTTTGGGTCTGTTTTGGCAAAGCGGATACTGCTGTGACCAGCCCACTGCCTGGAACTTCGTACACATACCCCAGAAGTAGGCTTCTCACCCATGGATGCTTGATTTCATTCCGGAATCAGAGGCAAGCAGTATCTAAACCCAGTTCTGCCTTGTATACCTTTGAAATGGTTTTAATCTGTGCCAGGAACATGGGCACATCCATGTAGGAAGTTAGACACTCAAATACACAGTCGTTGGATCATTAGACTTGATTATTTAGGCAAATTCACATCATAAATGGTCTTGTGGGGGAAGATTTGATTATACTTAAGACAGGATACATAAAAGTGCCAACACTCTGTCCATCTCATAGCAGATGTGCAAAAAATTTTCAGTAATTATGAACAGAGCTACCGACCTAGGGCTTCCACGAGTGACGCTAAACATGGCCAGTGAACTTTGGCCAAAGATGTTCTTTCGCTAAGTCCCGTTCCACATCTAGATACTTCCGGGCCAACTTCTAATCTTCACTCCTCTGTGATGTTTGAAAAGCAGGTCCAATAACATCGTCTCACATGGAACATCGTGCATCCAGAAAACAAAACAAGTTTTCACGACCAGAAGCTGAGAGGATACCGGCCACACAGAGTTGCACAGACGAGCTGGTGTGTGATCAACTCAATTCTGTGGGTCTTTGAGTAAGTCAGACTCAACTGCCTTTGGGTTTCCAGAACCCACCGGCATGATGGTTCTGCTCTTCTTCATTGACAGGTGCTGATGGCCCTAGCAAAGGCTCACAGGGGAATTTTCTATTGAAAGGATGGCAGTCAGCTCAGGCTGCCACAACATGATACCATAGACTGCGTGACCAGAACAACAGAAATTCCTGTTCCACAGTTTTGGAGGCCGGGAAATCCAAGATCAAGGCGCTGGCTGATTTGGCTGCTGGTGAGAGCTCTCTTCCTGGCTTGTAGCTGGCCACTTTCTCACCACGTCCTCATGTGGCCTTGCTCTGTGTGTGCACGGGGAGAAGGTGATCTCTGGTGTTTCTTCTTCTTATAAGGGCACCAACCTTCTCAGATTAGGGTCCTCCCCTCACGACACCATTTAACCTTTATCGCCTCATCATGGGCCCCATCTCCAAATACAGGCTCACTGGGGCATGGGCTTCAACAGTGAATCTTGGGAGGACTCAAAAGTTCAGTCTCTGACAAAGGACATCAATGGTAACAATAGTTTACTGGTCACATACATTTGACAGTTTACAGAATCCTTATACATCTTATCTTCATCCGAACCTCTCAGCAGAAGGTAGGCAGGGAAAGGATTATTAGATCACATTTGCAAGATAAAAAAAGTCTTGGGATTTTTTTTAAAAGATGCAATTAAACCAGCTATCTTTCAAGAACTTCTTGATTTAATACATATATAGGTTAGGTGTTTTTATGAGAAAAAAAAATCGCATTAAATATGTACGTTAAGCTCATTTTGCCATTCTAGCAGAGAGGATTTGGAAAAGTTGAATAATAATTTTCCCTCTCATGAATTCTCCTACTTTTTTCGCTCCCATCGAATGCTAACAAGACCCAATTTCCAGTGCAATGCACCATAAATTAGACACAATACAGGAAGCCCTGCCTCTCTGCTGTATCCATCAGCCCACACCTGGCAAGCATGGCCATCCAGAGCCGTGGAGGGCCACAATGTGGAGGTCTGGGTCAAGAAGATGCCCCCCGCCCAGGACCACATTCACGGGGGCAACGGAGCCTGTCGAAACAGGAGCTCTGCACTCCACACCCGGTTGGACACCCCAGCAGGCAGGAAATGAGGTCATAGGCTCTTCCAGCTCAATTTTTGGACCATGCCCCAACTCCTCCCTGACCCATCCACTCTAGGACCTACATCGTACAGACCTTCCTCCTTTCCAGGGCCCATTGTCTCCCTTTGCATCTGATGGCTGCCTCTCCCTGGCTCCCCCCAGGAAGCCCTTGCCAAGTACGCTCCTCGGAAGGCTGGTCTTGAAACTGATCCAGAAGAAGAAAAGAAAGATTTATTAAGAAGTCTGGAAGTACTTGTCTGAGCAGAGTTAGACTCACTCCCTCACCACTGGTCTTCCCAGAGCCTTTGCTATGCTGATGCACTGATCTACTGTAGGAAAAGCATTAGAATGTACCCTTCTCCTGCATCCAACGTTGGAGATTGCTTTTCGGGGAGAGCAGCACTTCTGCGTGTCCTCAGGGTTGGAGTCATTTGGAGCGCTGTGTGGGAAGCACCGTGGAGTAGGGGAGGCATTGCCTCCTGGGCTCTTCTTCTCTGGACCCCCTGCCCTTGGCCAGGCCCAGATTCGCCCCCGCCTAGCCCATCCTCTCAAAAGACAGGGTACTCGGCCCACACAGGACTCTCACTGGTGGCTGGGTGTCACCATTCTGCAGTGCCCCCAGGGAACCTTCGAGAAGCTGGGCCTGGGCTGTGCAGGAGGAGGAGCAGGGGGCCTGAGCTCCACTAGCACTCTCTTCTGGGTTTATCAGGAACCGGCTTTAGTAACAGGAAAAAAGAAACCGTTTGTTATTGACAGGCCCTGGTCATTTGCTGCCCCTTGCTCTCGCTCAGAGAAAGCCCATCTGGACGCTGACAGCGAGCAGGGGAGGACTTCCAGGCCCGAGCAGACAAGGCCGGCCCTATCGATCATCTAGTCCTTCGCGACCGCTGGCTCTGGGCCCGGACACGGTCATTAATCAGGAACTTCGGGACAGCTGGACTAGCACGACTTTAGCAATGAAGTGCATGGTGGAAACTCTCGAGAAAGTTTCCCCGTAGATTAGACGCGGGAATGCCGGCATAGGCTCAGCGACTGTCCTCTTTAAGGGACATGGAGAGCTGCGGGCTGGTCTCCAGGGGTGCCCCAGGAGCCACCGCTCCCCACGTTCACGGCCTGGTAGCCCCATCGTGATGGGGATGGAAGGCAGTGGGACAGATGTTGGGCGGGTTCCAGGCCTAAATGTCAGGAAGACGTGGCAGCTCTGCTCTGATGATGACGGGGGCTGGGAGTCCGGCCACCACAGGGGAAATCTGCCTGCCTGCCCGAGGGACAGCACGGAGGGTGTAAGCAGAGACTAGGGAGAGTGACACTGCATCCCGCTGTGCCCGGCCTCCCAGACTTCCCAGCCAAGGCACCAGATGATGGAGAAGCCACCAGGGTTGTCCTGGTCCCAGCAGACAGCACAGGGGACAAAGCTGAGCCGTCCCCATCCTGCCCTATCAAGTTCCTGCCCCACAGACTCCTGAGAAGTAATCAACGTGATTTTAGCCACCACCCCCCCCCCCCCGCCGGGAGCAGCTTATAAAGCAGCAGTAAATGACAGAAACACAGAGGAAGTGGGGATACACAGATTTGCAGGGGGTTTCAGAGACAAAGGGACAGCCAGCCGGGTGGGGTGGGGTCCGACAGGAAGTATGAAGACCCTACAGGCCCAGATAGTAACTGATCTCAGAGGGACCCAGACCCCGCCGAGACAAGTGCTCTGTGTCTCCAGCCAAGCCTGGGGCAGAGTGGGGCTCTGGGCGCCGAGGGAAGGATTTGGGGACACCGGGCGTGAAGTCCCTGCCATCCACAGAGACACAACACACGTCCATTCGCAGTGTCTCGGCACAAAGCTCCGGGACACACACGCTCTCCCAGATCTTCACGCCAATCCTTTGTGGCAGGCAAGGACACCCCCCATTTTCTAGCTTAGGAAGCAGCGGCTCAAGGGGCTGGGACATCATGGGACACAGGACAGCGCAGAGAGCTGGCAGGAAACCCCACCGGAGTCCTGGAGGCGGGACCTGTGGCCTGTGCCCTGTCCCTGCTGGGAGAGGCCGTGTGGCCACCAGCTATCGCTTCCTCCCCTGGACGCGGCTGTGAAGGTGCTGCCACCACGGGAAGGAACCATGACCTTCCCCTCGTGGAAACGGCAAACGCACGGACACACACAGGCAGCGTGGCTCTGAGTCCCAGCTCAGCCCTGACCCGCTGAACCCACTGACCCTGTCTTTCTGGCCCTTAGTCTCCTCCTGAGTCCTTGACGAGGACAAGAGTGTTTACCTTATAAGGTGGTTTCAGGGATTAACTGACTTAATACGTGTGAACTTCTCGGAGCTCCGGGCCTAGCAACCGTTCTCTTCTGTCTGGGTCACACAGTAACCGTGGAGACCTCTCCAGTGGCTGGGATCCCCTCCAGGTGTGTCCTCTTCTCTCGGGACCCTTCCCCCTTCCCCACGCCTGCCCTGGGAGCCTTTGCCCCTTACCAGCGAACCCCTACAGGCAGAGTATGAAGGGTGCGACGCGGACCGCTGGGGTCCAGGCTCCACCTGCACCGGGTGCGGGGCTGCCCCAAACCCAAGGCAGGGGCTGGGGGGAAAGGAGCCTCAGCGGGGACAGTCGTGCCCCGTGAGGCTCTTCTCTGGCCTGCTTATTTACAGGAAGAGGAAGCGCAGGCTCCATCAGCCATCCGGAGCAAGCACACAGTCGGCCTCCGTGGCCTTTCCCGTGAATGAGCTTCGAGAGCCCAGCGCCAGCCTCCAGCCCCGCTCTCCGTGGGAGGTGGGGGCAGCCGGAATGTATTTTCCTACATTTCCACAAGAAGCATCCCATCACCGGATGATCAGCGTGCCCGAGCCACGTGTGCTAAGCACTTCATCCGAGAGCCTGTTTATGTAGTTCACATGCCTGCCTGCCTGCCTGCCTGCCTTCTCCACTGCAGTCCTGTGGGGTAGAGACTAGTAACTCTGCTTATTCTCCGGACTCTACAGGCGAGGGACCTACAAGTTAGGCTAAGTAAGTGGCCCGAGCTCTTGGAGCCAGATCAGGGCTGTTACTCAAATCCCACGGGAAGCTGGTACTCCCACCCACTCTGCTCCATTATTATGGGGAATCGGAATAATAATATCAACAGTAAAAACTACTGAGTTTTTAGGAAGCCGTTTCTGCACGGCTCGGCAGAGCGGCTGTTCGTTCTGAACCTAAGTGCCTTTGGCTGTGGAGCGGGCTGGGACCCAGGAAACAAAGGGACCTTGACTGAAAACGTAGGCAGCTGCAGAACGGAGCCCCTACAGGGCCCTGACACCATTCATCCACAGCTCCGCACAGAGAAATCACCGCCCCTTGGGCAGAAGAGAAAACTAACAACAAGGTCAAGGGGCAGGAAGCAGTGGGGGTGGGGCGGGAATGCAGGAGGTCTGCACCTCCCCCCACAGACGCCCCCAGCCCAGCCCACTGTCCTCTGGGCTCTGCCAGCTCCCCGTGGGGAGGGAGGCCAGGGCACAACTGTTGCTAGGCGGTCTGATGCCCAAAAATGTTTAGAACCAAATGTGGGGACGACTTCACGTGGGGAAGCGGAGAGGACGGGGGTCAACCCACCGACCTCCAACCTGTGCCTTGGAAAATCGGAAGGTACTGGGTCCCACCAGGGAGACCAGAGGCTGTAACACAGGTTAACAGAGGACACGCTGCTTCTCTCATTTTAACCAGTGAGTGCCTGTTCCACGCTGGGGGCTGGCTAACATTCTTTGTCACACTTAATCCCCATGACACACCTACAGCGCGGATATCTTTATTCCCATTTTACCAAGGAAACCGACGTTTAGAGATGCAAGTGACGCACGTATCCCTGCCCCACTCCCAAGCCCGCGTTCTCTCTACTCCAGGTGTGTCAGAGGGCCAGGAGGGGCTGGGCTAAGCTTGCACACCTGTGTGAAGTAGACACTGCTGCGTTCTTACTGCGCAGGTAAGGAAACTGAGGCTCAGTGAGGTCTTGGGCTCGTTGAAAGCCCCTGGATGTGAAGGGAAGGATTTAGGATCTGAGCCTAAAATGGGTCCTTAGCATTAGCCTCTGCGAGGGCAGCGCCCCGGGAAGGACCAGGAAGAAGGGACCCCGAGCAGGCATGTGTGGGACACAGTGAACAAAGTGTGTGAGGCGAGTCACGCAGCCCACAGACCCCCACCCCAGCACGCAGGGGGCCGCCAAGGCACCCCGAGCTTCATCTTGCTTCCACAAAAGGTATCTCTGGGACGGAGCCTTTCTTTCTGCCTATAACCTTTCCCCTGATAGGATGCCTTGTGTCCCTCTCCGATGGCCTAGTCACAGCTTCCGTCAACCTTTTTTATTCTTTTTTGGCTTCCAGAACATCTATGTTTCACTCAGCCAATAATTTTGCCCAATTTCTAATCCATCTTCCGTCTTGATAGAAAGCCAGACGGGGACAAGATACAATTATGCGTCGATTTCCAGCCAGCCCATACGTCTACCCGGGTGAGAGCCGGGTTTTCCTCATGGGCAATCTTTGTTTTTAGCAGAATTGCTTTCTGAGACGGTGGCCTGGTTTGACATCCTAAAGGACAGGCGGAATCCCTCTCCTATCCCTCGGTGCGCTTCAGGCACAACGCTTAAATCCTCGCTGTAGCCGGAGTCGGGGCCCCACCTCCCGCTGGTGCCGGGACCTCGAGGACAGTCGGGTGCACTCGGGCTCACACGTGAGCCACGGCTCTGCCACAGGGGCAGGAGGGAGAGAGGGGGCTCCTCTCATCACGGCTAGCAAAGCTGGCAAAGACAGGGGAACGCTGCAGGTGCACTTGGGACTCTAGTGCAATCCACGGACAGAATACAGACCTGCATGGGGGGTGGGAGTCACATCTTCATTTTTATTCATCTTTCGCTGAAATGGAGTATATCTTCCATCTAGGAAAGCCAGCAACAAATGGGGGTAGTCTAACCCGGGGTGCGACTTTGTGGGCAAGAGCTTACCGTGGAGACTGGCCGTATAGCAGCACCTGGTTTAGGCACGCGGCTGCCTCAGACCGGCGGGAGGAAGCGCACCTACACGGTCGCGTTCCGAAGTTTGTTCGTGGAAAGCACGAGTAGTACTCGTAGTAGATCACAAGTTGAGGATTTAAAAGGGTTTTTTTTTTTTCCTAATATAGCAATATACTAAAATATTATTTATGTTTCACGCATTGTAAGCCCAGGTGTTTTATTTTGTGCATTAGGAAAGACTACGCTGAGAAGGGGCCACAGACTCATCAGAACACCGAAGGGGCCCATGCATGGCAATGGTTAAGATCTACTCTAAGGGAAGGCTGAGGCTCTTAGACCAACTGGAGGTGGAGGGAAAAAAGGAGGAGAAAAGAAGAGGAGGAAGGACAGAAAGAGCAGGAGGAGGAGGCAGAGGAGGAGGGGAGGAAGGGGAAGAGGGCTGGAAATGTTACCCAAGGAACCCAGAAGGCCAGGGAAGAAAGACTGAAAAAAAAAAAAAAAAAATGGAGTTTCCCAAAACTATTCCAAGAGTATAGCAAACAAGACTCAGTGAACAACGCAGAGATTTCAAATAAAGAATCTGAAAGCCAATCTTGAAACTCTACGCTCAAATATCTCCTGCAAGGTAGACACCGAAATGAAGAATGGCCTCTCGCCAAACACCCAGAGTGCCCCGCTCCGGATGCGGGCTCTTACAGAACACCTTCAGCCTGAGCCTGCTGAGGCCAAGGCCAGGAGAGAAGGTCTGTGTTTGTCATGGGGTCCTGCTGGGGAATGACAGCACCCAGATGCCCCCGCTCTGGCCGCAAGCAGTAGGCAATGCAATCTGGCCAGTGAGACACCTGCTGACCCTGAGCTCAGGGCTCCAGGCGAAGGAGGAGCCCCCCGCGACTTCCCATGGGGATGGCCCGGAGCGGGCGCCCCACTGAGGCAGCTCGGGGTGGGGCGGGGCAGGCTGTGGTCCCAGCCCTGAGGGTCCCAGTCAGAGTGACTGTGGGACCAGTGCCATGTCCTGTTTCCCCTTCGGTTCGTGGGTCGCATCAAACACAGCCTGCAAACACGGATCTCACCGAGGGGGCGAGTGGGGCCGACACCCCCATTCCTTGCTTTCGAGCATCTTCCCCCATCTTTTACTAAGGAAGGAGATGGTGTGGGGCCTTGCCAGAGGTTGCGCTCCCCCAGACATGGACCCTGACATCAGGTGAAGGGTATCAGGGTGAGGGGGCAGCAGACAAGGGCAGGCGGGCAGAGGACTCTACCATCAAGCCAGCCACCTCTGGGGGTGAGTGGTGCTTGATCCTACTGGGGGAATTCTGGGGGCCCTTAAAAGACCCGCAACTCAGTTGTGTCCCCAAGTGGCTAGGGAGCTGGGGCACCAATGCGCCCCAGTCTTCTGTGCCCGGCTGAGTGATGACCAAGGGTGGGGGCGGGAGGTGATTCGTTCTCAGGCAGGGACAGGAGCTCAGCTGTCAGCCTGGAGTAGGAGGTGCCAGCACCTGGAAGCCAGCTGGTGGGCCCCGAAGAGGGACCAGCAAGCGGATGCAGGGCCGGGGGGCCCCAGCAGCAGGACAGCGGGGCTAAGACTTCCTGAGCTCTTATTAGATCCGTGCCCTGCTGAGCGCTCTACACTTTTCCTCGGTACAACATCACCCAGAGGACTAGTTCTGCCTGCTGCATTTTACAGAGGAGTGGAAAAGGACCACCCCAATCGCCTCACCTCCTACCTGCCTCCCCCCTCCCCGCCTCTGTCCAAGGTCAACCAACCCATAATATGCAAAACTGCGAACTGATCAGAGGCTTCTCTGGCTGGAATTCAGCTCCTTGATGTTTGCACTACTGTAACCCCTCCAAGCACCAGAAGGCCCTGGGGCCCGGCCGGCTTCTGGGTGCACCAGCCCCGTTCACAGGGCTCTGGGCTCCACGGGGGTCCCCCACTTGGTTCCCTGTGCTGCAATTTCGCCATCTTTCAGACGCACCAACTTCTGAAGCAGGAACCCTGCGTTTTCATTTCATTTCATTTGACTACAAAGGTCTCAGGGCCTTGCCCACCCAAGTTCCAATTTCCCTCAGAAACGCATCTCCGACGCTCAGCCACTTAAAATCCGACAGCTCCCACAGAATTAATTGAAAAATCCCCATCACTTGGATAATAATTTTCCTCCCCAAAGTTACACCGAGAATTAACAGGTGATAATGGCCTAACAGTACACTCCCAGCAACAAAGACAGACCAAATTATTTCTCCAAGGATCTGGCTGTTACTTTAATCTTCTCACTTCTTCGCTGTGTCCGGGCACAGCAGTTAATGACCTGAGATAAATCCAAGAAGCTCTGGCTTGCAAGCTGGGAACTGAGGCCCAGCTGAAAAACAGATCTGTTTTCTCTGAGAGCTGGTATCTAGGTTACCTGGGCCCAGCAAGGATTCCTCGATATTAAGGCTGTTCTTCTTTTAAGCCCCACCTCGACACGTCTACTGTCTCAGCCAGGAGCTTGTGTTTTTTCTTTTAATCACCGGCACCTCCCCTTCCAGCTAACCTTTCTGGCCGCCTTGCTCTTCAAAGCGTGGTGGCCGGATGATGGGACACAGGTGATCGCAAGCGTGGCATCGAGGGGAACCGTCACAGAGCCTGGGGATGAGGTCCCCCGAAGACCGTGTTCAGGTCACATTCTGGGGCCGCAGCGATGGCCCATGGCACCGAACACTGACGTGCACAGCGCTGTGTGACTCCAGAGGACTTGCCGAGGCCGAGAAGGCATCATGTCCACACTCGCGATCGCAAGCCCCCAACCGGTGTCTGCACTTAGACACTGACCCTGTGAGACAAGCCAGGTCTGAACGTCTCCGTCCCGTCTGCCTGGGAGACTGTATAAACCGGCTCTTTCCATCGCCAGCTGTGTCCTGGGGAACAGGGAAGCCATGCCCCCAGGGAGACAGACCCACAGTCTCTCATCCTCAGTTCCAATGTCGGAAAAGCTCAAAAAACTGAGTTTTTATCAATTTATTTGATTGAAACCTATACTGAACGTAACTGAAGCTGATACTGTCTTTAAAGGTCTGTTTATGAGGAACAGCCCCGCTGTGCAGCAGAAGTGTTGATGGTCTGACTACACAGGACTGGCCCAGACTCACAGGGCTCTTGCGCGATACAGAACTCAGGCACCATAGAGCTGTCCGAATCTGAGAATTCTAAATTGCACAGCCCACTGGCTCCCTGGGGCTTTGGCTAAACCCGCAACGCAACAAGGATAGGGCACTCACAGGCCTCCCGTCAGGCGGTCTCCGTCCAAAAGGGGCAGGGGGGAGACGCATGGCTGGTGCGGAATTCCCTGGTGGAATCCGGGACTGGCCCGGACCCGGAGGGCCGGAGGACCGGAGGGCAGGGACCCAAAGAGCAGGGATCGCCGGGACAAGGAGGCGGGCCGCTCCCCACCGGTGGGTGGGCCGCAGGTGTAATGAGCAAGAAAAGTTACATCGGAGGCTTGTCCGGGGCACCTGCAGGCTAGATCTCTGCCCCCGCCCCCGCCCGCCTAAATCTTACAAGTGCATGTAGAGGTCTTAACTGGGGGCAGCCGCGTACCCTGACCAGATGGCCCCCTGGCTTTCTCAAGGCTGCATCCTTGAAACGGGTCTGCTGTGGGACTGGTGGACAGATTGTACAGGGAAGGGAGCAGGAGCCTCCAGGGGCCCTGGGGCCATCATGCAGGTCAAGCCATGGTCACATCCTGTCTCCCTGATG
>ML110216.1:0-20911 GCA_003697995.1 Taxidea taxus jeffersonii | reverse complement strand
TCTCTCTCTCTCTCTCTCACTCTCCTCTAAGTCTCTGGAGCTTTGAGTTGATACAACCCACCACTGCGAGCCTCTCTTTCTTCAAACTCAGCACCTGTCTGTAGAGAGTCTTCTCCGAGCTCGGCACATTCCCATGCGCCGGCGCACTGAACCCCGCTGACGAGTGACGTAGTGATGGCTGCTCCCATTTTACAGGTGAGAATGGCGAGGTTCGGAGAGACTCGTGGTCTCATCCAGGATTTTCCATCATAGCGGCAGAGCTTGGATCGAACCTCAGGCTTCTGACTTCACCGGCTCCTTCCACTCCATTCCAGGATGAGGGCACGGCCCCCTCCCTTGGCTTCTATCTCTGTATTCTATTCTAGAGGCTTGAGACGATGTCGTTGTGTTCTGGATAATTTCAATTAACCCTTCAAACTCAAGTGAGGAAAGTGTCTGCAAGTTGGTTTTATGAAGGCCCAGCAGAGAGGCAAAAATTCAAAACCAGCGTTCTGTTTACTGCATTACACTCTTCCCCCAAAAAGAAAGGGGCAGTGGGTACAGCAGCAGAGTTCGTGTCCCACATGACTGAGCCGGGCATCACAGAAAACCAGATGTTACTACATCTGTATGTTGTTGTTGTTGTTGTTGCTTTTATCTTCCTGGAAAGAGAAATAACGAGCTCTTGGAATTCAAATTCCCGTTGACTCTGAAGTCATGAACATATTTAAAAGCAGCGTGAGGCTGTGACATTTCCCATCGCCGCACTCACGTCCGAGGATAAATCCAGAATCACGCACGATCGCGGTGTACGGGACACCCATTCGTCCCCAGCCCCGTGCTGGGGCGCGGTCGCCCCCACAAGGAGAAGATTCAGGAAAGGGGCGAGGCACGCGATCCGGAGGCATCCACGCTCAGCCGCCTGCCTCGGGACGACTGCAAAGGTGCCGAAAGCCCGGGAACCCAGGGGCACAGCCGCAGCAGGGAGGAGAGCCCGGACCGGCGCCACACGGGGCCACAGGTGTGTGGGCCGAGCTCGGCAGCAGGATCGTGGCGTCCGGGATGGGCACGTGCGCTTCTCGGCCGGGAACACCCCCATTACACCCGCATGAGGCTCCTGCCCGCGACATCAGCAGCGCTCAGCTGCGCCTGCCTCGGAGGGACGACCGGCTGGAGAGCTGGAGAGCTGGAGAGCATGTCCTGAATCTCGCGGCCAGGCTGACAGGCAGACGGAGGGGCGTGAGAAACACGCCTGGGGTGGGAGGAAGAAAACCCGCTCCCCACAGCTCCCGAGAGCAAGAGCGTCTTTGTTGGACGGTTCTGAGCCTGCGTCGGGCACCCGGAGGAAAACGAGAATGTCGCACCTTTAGAAAGATCGTTTCTCTGGTTTTCCTGATCAGGTTGATGAGTAGAAGCTGAGAAAAGGATACCCAGATATTCATCCTGCCCTCCCTCGAAAAAGTAATCTGGGGGCGCCAGTTCCGGGAAGGACACCAGCTGATGCATAGGGTCTCTCTCCGCTGCTTCTTCGGCCCGCTGAGGTGTGCCCGTGAGGGTTCTCTGCCTTCACAGCGTGTCTTGTCACTCCAGATGGGTTGGAAGCTTCCAGAAGCCCAATGTGGTCCACTCCTTTGTGCCCCCGCCGACAGGGCTTGGCCGTCTGCTCGGCACCCTTCTAGAATTCCTCATTTTAGGCGACAGCAGCCCTGTGAAGTCAGGCATATAAGAGCCTCATTTTACAAATGGGAACTCTGAGCTCGGGGAGCAGTGGTCATGCAGCAGGCGGACCAGTGTCTGTGCGGCTCGGGACCCGGCCCAAGGCTGTGCCTGCGTTCGGATCGCAGGGCAAGGAGCACACAAGGCTGATTAATGGGGTGACAGTTTCATCCCGAGGCCCTCATCGTTTCGTGGGCGAGTCACCTGAACGTTGGGAGGAGGATGACAGTCGGGAGGAGCCCAAGCAAGTGAAGAACGGGTGTAAGGCTGGGAGCTGAGGCATTAGCTCCGCGCTCCCCCTGGGGGCCTCGTCCTGCCCTGGGGGCCACGAGGACGGCCTCTGCTCCTCTGTGGCCCTTCGGAGGTTGGCAGGGCTGCATCTACCCCTCCAGCCGCCCTCGGTCAGACTGTTGACTCTTTCACAGCCTGACCCCAGGGCTTCCACGGTCACTCTCCCGCATGTGGACTCCTGGGATGTCCCCACATGCACTCTGCAAGCCAGGTAGCACAGCTTTGTCCCAGGAGGGCCCCTCCGCCCCAGGGGCCCTGATAAAACTCCCTGAGCCACCTGCACCAAGGAAGTTTCCAAAACTTCTCCCAGGAAAGTGAGCCTATCACAGGCTGAAGTGTTAAAAATGTCACCGCCAACACCCCCGGGCAGTCTCCCAGTCTAGTTAAAGGAAATGTAAGATTTGTTTACTAAAGGAGTGACTTCTACCTTTGCCTTGTTTTTATCACTGACTTGAACAGGATTCCATTCATAAACCCTGCATTGAGCTGTGCTCTGCGTGGGCCACGACACAGGTGCTGCAGGCCGATGGGAGGCCGGGACACAAGCCTGGCCCTCAAGAGCCCCCAGCGCCGCAGAGGATCAAGAGGGGGGCATGGGGTCGGCTACTTTGCACACACCACACCCTTCCCGCCCACGGCTGCAGCTTCGCTCGTCGCATATTCATTGTCGGATGAAGGCGGTCCAACAGGAGAAAGTGGGGGACGTGGCTGTCAGTCGGCCCTGAGTTCAAATCCAGATTTTGCCAGCTCAGAACCAGTCCCATTTTATGACACAGGAGGTCACGGTGGTTTGCGGGATTTGTTCTTAGCATGAGACTTCTGAAGTGATGCGGGCAAGAGTGTTCACAGCAGGCAGTCCAGTGTACGGAGGGCTCCTGGCAATAGCTGACAATGGCCGGGCCTGCCTTTCTTTACGGCAGATTGTAGCTCAGAGGCTTCTAGAACGACTACGCTTTCCACCGAGCTATTTTCAACTTGGATCGGGAACCCAATCTTCCCATCACAGTGACAAAGAATGAATGGCGTGTGTGACTGGTGGCCAAGCCCAGGAAGTCACAGCTAAGTACTCGGCTGTGTTTTCACCGCTAATTCTACGGTTTTGCCAGATTTCCGATCAGTGTCGATTTTGAGTCTGCTTCTGACCCTATTCGCCTACAAGCTTCGTGATTTTTATGATGTAACTTTGAAGACCCCAAGGATTCTGAGAGTTTCATATGGGATGACATAGAAAAAATGCCCGTGTGAGTGTGGGTGTTCGTGGGAATGTGCCCGTGCCCAGCGCATAGGAGGTGATCTAGAAGGGGCAGTCTGCGTTTCCAATTAATCTCCAATTAATCATTCGGCGTTCCCGTTGAGGCAGGATACTGGAAGGAGCCGGGCCAGCTCGAGCCGCCGGGCACACCGTTGGGGGAGGCACAGCTGGAGTCTGCGTCCCGGCAGCCCCCCCCCCCCCCCCCCGCCCCCCGCCGGCCACCCTCCCCGCCCCCGCGGAGAACGGACACGTGACTATGCTCCAAGCCCGCGCTGCTCAGGAGGGGCCCCGACCAGCCGCACAGCGGCACTCGGCAGTTTTTAGAAATGGCAATTCCCAGTGCTGACTTGCTAAACTGGCGATTCTGGGGCTGGGACCCCCCGACTTTGAGGCAGCCCACGGGGTTCTGACGCACCCTTCAGTTTGAGAACGGCTGATCTCTACCCAAAGTGACCCCTTCCTCTGAGAGTCGCCAAGCCTCATTCAGCTGTTCGTGACCTATTCACTCACTCAGCACGTTTTCATCCGGGAGACCTTCGTCACGGTACTCCGCGGAAGGCCGGCCCTGACCCAGGTAACGCAAGGAGAGAAGGAAGCACGAAGGCCCCAGCTCCGGTCCAAAGCGGACGGTGGGAGCGAGCGCTGGGGCCCGGGAAGCGGCGCTGGGGATGAGCTCGCGGGGAGCGAGGGCCTCCGTCTCGGTGGGAACGCGCTGCTGGGAGAAGGCGCCCGGAACCCGTCCCGTGAGCCAGAGCCCAGGGTGCGGCGAGAACCCCGGGCATGGAGGTGAGGGGAGTCGGCACAGAGCTCAGAACCCTGTGGCCCGAGGGACGGGCTGGCTCCGCAGGCAGCCCATGGTGTTGGAAGCCCAGCGGGTGGGGGGGCACAGGAACGCTGTGCCCAGGGTCACCACGGGGCTGTGCACCCAGGGCTGCGGGCCAGCTGTGGAGGGGACACGGCTCAGTGTCTCCTCCTGACCTGCAGTCCAGCTGCCTGTCCAGTCCGGCCGGTGGGGCTCCTCTGAGCCAGAGGGGACCTGTCTGTCCCTCTACTCCTGGCTACCAAGACTGTCAGTACCGTTCCCTGTGATTGTACGCATTCGGGACCCAGCTTTGAGCATCTAAAGACCAGGACTCTGATGAGGCCCCTGGGTGGCTCAGTCGGTTCAGCGTCCGACTCTTGATCTCAGCTCAGGTCTTGATCTCAGGGTCGTGAGTTCAAGACCCACACTGGGCTCCATGCTGGGCACAGATCCTACTTAAAAGATAAAATAAAATAAAGACCAGCACTCCGAGTATAAAGAAACCGACTACCCTGTGTCACTCCGGAGGTCAGAATGGACAGAGGGAAGTCCCTGGGTGGCAGGTTTGCACTCACAAAAGGGGGACATGTCCCTGAATGGAGGCTTTGAGCCTGCCCCCAGCACAGACACCGTCCTGGGGCTGACTGTGCTGTGTTCCAGAAACCCTCCTGGAGACGGAAGGAAGGCTGGACGATGAGGAGCCTTCCCCACCTGGGAACACATCGACGGTCTTTGCCCTTTCTGCTCAGTGAAGGCAGCTCTGGGCCCGCCTCTACCCTTCATATCCTGTTTCTGGCACCCAAAACAACGCGGCGGTCACCGGGGTGTTGAGAGACATAATTCTCGCATCAAATCGTCAGTGAATTAGGAGCCAGCAATCCGTTTGCTGGGCCTCCTGTTGAGTTTAAATAGAGGACAGCAGCCTCAGGCCAGGAGAAATTTGACAGATCTTACGGGGCCTGAAGCTAAATACCAACTTGGAGAGAATGAAAAAGGCGGAGGGGAAGGTGTGTGCTTCCGCTCCTAGCGCTGAGGGCGGGAGGGATGGCGAGTCCCCTCAGACCTGCTCGCTGGGCCCCTGGGAGCCAGACGGAGGTGGGGAGACTAACGTGAGACAGCCAGAGAGCAACCAAACTTACCTGTGCACCCCTGTTCATGAGAGTAACCAGAGACCATGCACTGGGGACCCGGGGGGCACAGACAGCCTCAGGGCTGGACAGTCAGGGGTCCCATGTAGTAGAGGACACACAGCAGCCAGGGACCGCCACGGTCCCTGCGACCAAACAGGCTGGGGAAGGTGAGGGGCAGGACCCTAAGCCCAGTCTGGGGGTGTCTCAGACAAGCTCCCAGGAGAAGGCAAAGCGTCACCTGAATTCTGGAGAACAAGACAGAGACAAAGAGGAAGACGTTCTGGGTCTGGAGACGCACCTGTCCTCGGGGGAGTGTGGGCTGGAGGGGCCGCGGGTGGTTTGCAGGACATGGGGCCTCACCGATCCTGGGAAGCTGGACAGGATTAGTCCGGGAGATGACACTGTGGCACCGGAGGAAGGACGCCCCCGCACCAAGTTCCAGGCTGGAGAGCCGAGCCAAGCCCCGCGGTCCCGTGGGAGGACAGAGGCCGGGCCTGCTGCATGCCCAACTCCAGCCTCGACGGACAGAAGGACGACTGAAATGCTGACCTCATCCCAACCAATGAGGAAGACACAGAAATGAAGTATAATAGAGCCTAGAGATATGATATTTATTTCCTTGTCTAAGTCCACAGCAACCAGACAAAATGACCAAGGAAGAATCCTCCGCTGCTAATTCTCCCATTTTAGGAGAGAAATCCATCCTCAGGTCCCAATCCCTGTGGCCCATCAGTGCACTTTCCTGAGCCTGGGTGATGAGCCTGGTTGGTAGCTGGGATTGTTTGCCTGGAGGGTCCCCGGTAAGCAAGTGACATCTAGCCTGCCCCAAACCTCACCTACTCCAGGAAGCCTTCCGGACCTACCAAACTGCTTGCGCCTTCAGGGCAGACTGTAAGGTTAAACCCACAAACTTCAACCCTAAGTTTCCAAGAGGACTCATCAGGCCCTGCCGGAGGCAGGACAGGGGCCCGGCTTTCTCTGAGCAAAGCCCCTGATTCACTGCGCACAGCCTCGGGCAGGACTTGCCATAATTGTCCATAAGATGAAGAGGGAATTTACCTACCTTCCTTCCTTCCTTCCTTCACCCAAGGCATGAAGCCGGGGGGCGGGCGGGAGGAGCGGGAGCTCACAGGGCATGTGTGGGGTACAGGGGAAAGAATAAGAAGAATCAGAGAGGTCTGGGTTCAAAGTCCAGCTCCCCAGCTCATAAGCTACTTACCTGGGGGAAGTCAGGTGACCTCTTGGAGCCTCTGTTTCCTCTTCGATCAGCTTTCAGAGAACATCCAAACTCTTATCAGAAGATAAAAGCTAGGGGCGCTTGGGCGGCTCAGTCCTCAAAGCATCTGACTCTTGATCTCAGCTCAGGTCTCGATCTCAGGGTCGTGAGTTCAAGACTGTGATGGGCTCCCCGCTGGGCATGGAGCCTCCTTAAAACATTTTTTTAAAAGTATAATAAAAATAAAAGCTTTGTATTACAGCAAGAAGAGAGTGTCCAAATCTGTACCGTTCCCAGGATTCTAGAGCAGGACAGGCTCGTGCAGAACTTCATGGAATGAAGGCACTGGGCGGGCCAGAAGGCTGTGAGCTGCGTTCACAGGACAGGGGACGCTCTCGACCGAAGACCCACGCCGGAGAGGAGTCAGCACCTCGGCGCCCGAGGCCCTGCTAAGAGAGGCTCCGGGGGGACCCAGGCAGAGCACGGGCTGCAGAGGACACAGCTGATCAGAGTCTCCCAGGAGAGTCTGAACGAGACGGCCCCCCGGTGAGTGTGTCACACACCACAGCAAGAGTGTGAGGCCTGCCCGCCTGCTCTCCCCGGGCTCCGCCAGACCGAAGGTTTTGACAAGCCTCTTCCCAAGCAGCCCGCAGTGAGTGGCTGCTCCTTACCACCCCTCCAACCGACGGTCCTGGCCGTCACGTTTTGTTAAACAAGAACATTCAACTGCGTAGCTCAGATGATCTGATTGGCTTTGTTAAGTGATTCACGAAGCTGACGGCATTCCCTCTAGCAAGTGCGAATCAAAGGTTTTTATACGAAGGAAGGTAGGGCAAGAAGTTACCAGCAAAAGAAGAGAAAGACTGTTCCAGGCCAAGTCACCTTCCCTTAAGGAGGAAGGAAGAGGATCTTACTGGGGAATTACCTCATCTTCCTTTGAGGCCAGGAGAGCCCATGTGATGGATTACCTCACTGGCGCCAACCAGAAAATTCCAGATGGATCGGCTTGGAATTCCAGGCCTGGAGAGGGGGACACGGCAATGAAGTCTTGCTCTGCTGTCCTGGGAGCAAGCGACTCCACGTTGGGCCTGTAGCTTTCTTTCTAAGGTCTGTAGCAAGAAGAGCATTTCCTCTGGAGCTGGGGCAGGTGGTTCCCGAGGGGACTCCCTCCAGCTCCTCCCTCCATATCCAGCCTCACCCACCTGAACCGTCTTTATGGAAGCAAAGGCCCAGAGAACAGGAGGTGCGGTTGAGATCCACAGCCGGTGGGGAGAGAAAATGTGAAACGCGGTTAAAGGGAGTTTCAAGCACACACGCACAGGTTATGGACCAAGACCATGAGGAACCTGTTGGGGTTTTCGAGCCACTTCAGGCAAAAAAATATGGAGAATGATTTCCAAAGGCGAGGGCAGACAGATATTCAGAAATTTCAGCCCAGTTAGCTCGATGTCTGTTCTTGGCAGAAATCTGTCAACGGGGATCCCCTGAATGCAAGAGTCTGGTGGGTGACACCATTGCCCGTCCCACCTCAGAAATGTACTGTGGGCAGAGTTAAGCTTGTTTCACCCAAACCCTTGATAAGCAAGATGAGGAAGGAGAAGCTGCACAGTGTGCTTGCCGGTAGCCATTCACCATGTGGAGCCGTCCCTCTCGAGGCCAATTTGTAAGAGAGCAAACCCACTCTAGTTGCTCTCACAGGGAGAGCCGTGAGTGGGTTTTACATGGCAGCAGCTTTTGCTTCAACAGTCCAACAGTCAGAGCTGTTCAACAACACACTGACATCCTCCGAGAGTGAGCTCCCCATCACAAGGAGTATTCAACTCACACATTAACATCTGCCAGAATTGCTCAAGAGGTGAGCATAGCATTGGGGTATAGAGTGACAAGACCCAAACTCAAGGATTTACTTGGCCGACTACCACCTGTGTGACCTTGGAAAACTGACCTGAACTTGTCTAACTCTTGGCCAACTTCTATGTAGAATGAAGGTAATTTTTTTATAGAGAGGTTGCAAGGTGCAGGAGGTTGTGAGTCATAAATTAAATGAGATCATGTCCATAAACGCATTTTATAAACAAAAAAATGCTGTACTAATGTCTGTTACCATTAAGATTTTAGGAGCTTGGAAATAAAGGACTCTTGAGGCTAGTAGCATTCCGTACAGATGGCAGCATTTGATGCTGGCACTCCGAAGCCCGGCTAGAAATAAAGCGCCGTGAAGCATGTCCCGCCAGCCCGGCACGCCGTGCACCGATTACTACTCACATCCCTCGTTCGGTTGTAATGGTTATTTTAAAGCATCAAGGCTGGGCTAGGCTATGAGCTTGCAAGTTGGCATATTTTTATTTTGACCTATTCCAAGTTTGAAAAATGATATACTGGGTGCTCTCTAGGTCCAGACACAGTCCCTGAAATTCCCCCACCTAATTAAAGATGGAAAAAGAGTTTCATGACATTGGATCCCCAGCTCGGTGTTGGGCTTTGGAACAAGGTTGCCGGGCTGTGCCTGGGATCTCAGTGGGGAGAAGGACGCCGAGCTTTCCTCTTTCTTCGTCACTGGGGCTGCACAACTGGCCAGAGTCTGCTTCTCGGCTGTGCCTTTCAGCAACCCGCCTCGGTCCCATAGACAACACCAGCTGGAAAAGTCGGTTTCTGGCCTGAATTCATTTCAGCCTCTTGTATTGTGCATTTTCTCCTTTCTTGCGTGAGTCAATTCAGCGAGAATTTGTTGAGCGACTACTCTATCAGGGTCTCTTGGGACTAAGACTTAGCCCAGCCCTGTCCCAACACAGCACGCTCCAGCCCTAAAAGCCACCACCAGCCCATCACTGCCATCCGTTCCTTTGGGTTCTAGCACTTCACCCAGGCACACCGTTGCGGGCATCAGGCCTGGGGACACAGGTGAATTTTCCCCCAGTGACCCAGTCTGCTGCTCCCCCAAGCCTTAGGGATCCCCACCAAAAAAGGAACAGCCGAGTTGAGTGACTCCTAGGGATGCTCCCAGTGTCCCAAGATATTGCAGATTTGTTGCTGAAGAATTAATTCCTAAAATATCATCATACTACGTGGCAAAGAAGCTCCATTTGGGGTTCTGTCACTTAACTCACTGAATATCCTTGGCAAGCACTTGGTCCCCCAATTTTCTACTGGAAAGCAGGGTGAAAATCTTTGCCTCCAGAATGAATTTAAGTTCTAGAGGAAAATACGTATGTCAGGCCCTTAAAAGCCTGACTTGCACCTAATAGGGACTCAATAACCATTCGTTACCTCCTCCCCCTTACATCTCTACTAAGAGATGGACATCTCTCTCTCTCTCTTTTTTTTAAGAATGTAAGGACTCCTTTATTTGGAAGACTGACAGGTGATGTGACAGGAACCAGGGGAGCTGGACACAAGGTGGCAGAGTGGGAGACACTATGGTTCTGGGTGCCTCCGGCTGGTGGGGGAGATGCCAAGGCCACCATCCCTTGCCGCAGAGGGTCCCTTCCACCGCACACTCCCCATGAGTCCCCAGGGAGCTGGTGCCATTTCCAGTGGCTTCGAGGGGAACCAGAAGCCCCTCTTCTGAGCCCCGGGAGCAGGGGTGCCCTGCCTGGGCTCCTGACGGTCCGGCCACCCACTCCAAAGCCAGGCTGTGTTCTGGACGTGGCATTTCACGGCGCGACATCCACAAGGCTCGGCAGTTCTCGACGCAGTAAATCTTCCTCGTCTTCCCGCAGAAGCAATTGCCGTGCATGCATAAAACTGACTGTTGGGAAAGTTTTAGGGGCGTTCTCGGCCCCCTCCCCAGCGCGCAAGCGTTCCTCCAGATCCCGGCGTGGTTGCCCAGATGGTCTATGAGAAGAAAGCAGCAACAGCTCATCACCGGGCGCGTCTTGGTGCCAAGACACACAGAAGGTTTATGTTTCACAATGGAAAGGTAAGCATCTCGAACGAGGCAGAACCCGGGGAAATAAAAGCTCCTCTTATTCCATATTCTCTTTCACAGTGGTAGGTTTTATTCTGAATCTCACTAGACGCTTGACGAGCATAAAAAGCAACGACTTCCTGCCTAAAAAATGTTGCCTTCTGAGTTCTTTTTGTTCCCTTGAACGGAGCCAGCCGAGGTGAGAGAAGGCTGCTCCCCACGCTGGGGGGGGGACGTTGTTTGAGTCGGGCCCAGACGTCCCCAGGAGGTGGGGGGGGACCTCTCCCCCAGGCAGGTGGCAGGTCCCCAGACACAGGGTGTGGGGTTGGTTTAAGCCCGTTTCTGTTTTTCTCTGGGCGTCTTCAGGCAAAGCTAGGTGGCCCAGGAGTTCAAGTGCACAGACCACTGCAGCCGTCTTTCTCCGCAAGGGCTCGGCACTGAGCACAAACCCTCCGGGGCGTCCCTGGGGCTCCCAGGTCTTCAATCTGGCCACTTGGGTCTCCCTCAGCGTCTCTTCACCTTTCTGGATTTTTGAGAATCCAGAAAAAGCCATGGGCGTCCTTCCTCCTTCCTCCCACACATGTGCGCACACTCACTGTACAATGCATATAATTTCGGGGATTCCTGGGGCCCCCCTGAAGCCCCTCCATGTCACCCATGGGGTAGTGGATCTCCCAGTTAAGAACTCTGCTCCAATTTGTGCCCTACCTGGGACACGCTCAGCTCCACGTTTCCCACATCATTGACCCAAGACCAGAGTGATAGCGAGAGATGGGTTCCAAGTCCAGAGATGGGTTTCCAAGTCCAAGTCCTGATGACCTGCTTCACCCAAAGCCGAGAACGATACTGCCCCCAAGCAGAGGGATGAATGACTGTGCAGCTTAAACAGAAGCCTCTTTCTTGACCCTGGGAAGCAGACAAGGCCTCTCCCACAGATCCAGGGGCCACATCCCCTGGCTCCGAGCATCTTCCCAGCGTGCCCCCCGCCCATGGACCTCTGCCTGCTGAACTGCCTTGTCACCACCCAGAGTGCCCCTTGTCATAGTCAATATACCGCCCAGGCACCCAGTTGAGCGGACCATGAGACGGAGGTGTATTTTCCGTTGGAAGTGAAACGTCTAAGTATTCCCCAGAAAGCTTCATTAAGCCCATTTTGTGACCCTAGAGATGACAGCTGGTCTTCAGGTGCCACTTGCAGAAGCCACTCGGGTCATGAGAAGGGCAGGAGGGGCGGGGCCAAGGACTGTATAGGAAACAGTGGGGATCGGGACGGAACTCGGCAGTTTCCTCCCCACCCTTGGGGCTTACGCACAGGGTGACCCTGTCCTCACCTCCGTTTTCTGATCGAGAAATGAGGATAACAGTATTTACCTTGCCCTGCTGTTTTGCCAGTCCCAGGCTGGGAATGGTCCTGAGACCTGCACAGGATGACAGGAGGGTCGGGAGTAACGCTGCCTTGAGTCCAGAGCTCTGACCTCCCTGTACCCCGGACAGTCGGACCCGTGCCCACAAATGGCCAAGAGACCCTGGGGACCTTGCTGCTCCCCACTTTTGCCAGGTCATCCTGCAAGTTGATTCCGGGGACCCCGATCTCTGGGGACAGAACATCTCCAAGCTTCTTCCAGGACAAGAGTGCTGACCTTACCCAGCACTTACCCCCTCCCGGTCAGCTCTCCGGGCCCCACCAATCGCAGCCCCATGGTTAACAGACAGCAGAAGCTAATAAGCCGGGGGGGGCAGAGAAGAGCAGGGCTGCGGATCGCGTTGCCATGGCAACTCCTGCAGGTGTTCCTGAAAGGAATGACAAGGCCAAGGGGTTTGGGTTGCTTTCCTCTCCCTTTCCGAAAGTCTAAAAGTAAGAAAGGTCACCGGGTGAGAGGGGCCTCCTAGTGCTCGCAGCAAACACAAAGGCCCTTGCCTGGGGTTGCACAGCTAGGAAATGGCACAGGGAGGACGGTTTCCCGAATCTGCTCTTCCCACAAGGCTGCAAACCTCCGGGCTTGGGGAAATCGCACCTCTGCCATGCAGACCTCCCCTCCTCCCTCTCTGGGCCTGCAGATGCCCATTCCCTGTCACCATCCAAGGGAGATTTCAAATAGGGCCACTACCAGGCCCCAGCCCCCAGCCCCTCTCCTGCCTCGCTGCTGCTCTGACCCCACCAGAAACCGTTCCCTGGATCTACCCGCTGGTGGAAGGGAGCACGGAAGGCTCCCCTTCCTCTGGGTGGCCCAGCCATTAAGATGAAGCCCTCCCAGGGCACCAGGTGGCCAGCGAGCCCTGCCGTGTGGAAAAGGAGCAGATGGCTCAGCAGGCAGGGACCGTTCACTGACGGTCGGTAAAGAGTAAGAGGGACTCTTGTCAGTGTCTGAGCTCCTAGATCCAGTGTTCCCAGAGGTCCGCTGCCTCCCGCCCCTTCTGCGGTTGGTTATGGGGGTAAAGAATCGCTCCCTCGGCCCCACGGCTCTGAGTTGTGCTCTATTAAGAGCATCCACATTTCTCCCTCCCCCCATGCCTTTACGGCAGTGGCGACCTCCACTTGGAGCGGTGGCTGTCACTGCACCCTTCTGCCAGGATATCCTTCATCTCCTGCTCTTCGGACCTGAAGGTCTCCCCTGCCCCCAGAAGAGGCTCAGAAGGGGCCTCAGGCACAAGGAAGGAGGAAATCAGGCTGGGGGATGACTTTCTGCATCCCGCAAACAATACCAGGGACATCACATCACGACCTCTGGAGGAGTTAGATTTAGGCGTAGCAGGTGTACTCACAGCAGGATGACTCAACCTCCCCGTGCCTCAGTTCCCTCACCTGTAACAACCCCTTCCTCCCAGAGCTGTAAGAACAGAAGATGATGCGTCGAGTTCCAGCAAAGGGGAGTTCTGGCAGGCTGCACGCACTTATAATCAACAAGGGATAACCAAGCGGGGGGAACCTCTCCCCGGACTCAACCCAGGCAGGACCATCCACCTGTCGCAGATGTAGAGGAGTAGCAGCTAGATACGGAGCAGATGGGACTGGATTGAGGGAATGTAGTAAACACTGACTCTCCATCCCTCATCCTCCAGGAAATCAGTGTGGTCTTCCAGGAGGTGGTGGCGGACGTTGGCAGAACCTCACTGGGCCCTAGAAAGGGGAGACAAGCACCGAACGCTGGAGGTGAGGAAGCCGCTCACAGAGGTCAGTAGGCGCTCTCAGACAGTGGGGAAAATGCCAGAAACTAGAAGGGAAGGACAGATCTACGCAAGTCACAGACACAACTTTAACAAAGCAATCACGGGGGGTCGGAAGTGAATAGGAAAGCGAACGTGATAATCGAAACTTGGAAGACGTGACCTTTCAACTGCCCAAAACAGCCTGCCACACTTCAGTTTGCCCAATCAGACAAGAGGAGGGAGTCCTAACACACAAATTAGAAATGATCAGTTGTATGCAATAAAAAATACAGACATGAAGAGGAGTTCATTTTATAACTTTGTGTCGTGGTCTTTAATCTCAAGAAAGGGAGGACTTCTGAGAAAAATACTAATTCCCCCCCCAGTGAGTCAAGGAGCAGACATCCTGACCAGACAGATCGCCGTAAGATAAACCTGGAGATGCCAGAATTAACTCCGTAAAAGATACTAAGTCTAAATGGCTTTGAGTTAGTTCTTTCAAACTTTCAAGATATGGTTAATAATTGCACAGGGTCAATGATTTTAGAGCATTAAAAGTGCTTCTCGGTTGTTTTTTTTTTTAAGATTTTATTTTTATTTATTTGTCAGAGAGAGAGCACACAGGCAGGCAGAGAGGCAGAGGGAGAAGCGGGCTCCCCGCACGGCAGGGACTCGATCCCAGGACACGGGGATCATGAGCCAAGCCGAAGGCAGCCGCTTAACCGACTGAGCCACCCAGGCGTCCCAGTACCTCTCAGTTTAAAAAGCGAGATTTAGTTCATCTAAAACCTCAGACCTTGATACAGAGGGTACGTACGTGCACAAACATTACAAGCCAGTCTCATCCATTATGAAAAATAAAGTAAGACTTTCACCTCAAATACTGTGGTTGCATCCAGGAACAGAGCAAACAAATGATTCACCATCATCCCCTAGATCTTATGGGAGACAGGCAAAGAATTTGAAAAAAGGCAAGTAAAAGAAGCTTTTCTATCAGAAGAATTATTAATTCAGCTCTTCAGTTTGGATCAAAGAAGAAAATTATTAAGATCATTCCATGCTGAAATTGTGTATTGTATAAATCCAGTATAAAACCATTTCTGATTTGAAAACAAGACCAAAATCCACCTTTCATGTTTTAAAACGATTCTTCTAGGAGCGGTTCTTTCTTACCATGATGGAGGTAGACCCTGGGGTCTAGGTTCCTCGCCCTCCCTGGGAGCCCGCCCCGCCCTCTCTCTCCATCCTCTGCCCCTGCCGCTGGGAATGGGTCTGCAGGTCAGAGGCCACCTTTCAAGGAAGGCTTTAAGACCCACATCTGCGACCTGTAGGCTTGTGCTCCCGGGATCCATTCATGGTGGGGACTCCCCCACTGAGGCTCTGCCCATCCGCCAGTGAGCTCTCCTCCTGGGGTTTATCCATGATCCCCTGGGGCGTATCCAGAGCCCAGGATGCTTCCCCCATACAGACATGGGCCATAGACCGACCTTACAGTCTAGAATAGAAAAAGATCGTGAACAAGATGTTAGGACACTGACCACTCACAGCTCAACTCCTCCCCCGCCAACCCTCTGGCGGGCTCGCTGGGCTCACCGTCTGCACCTACACGCAGCAGGGCAGGGCTCCGCCCCAACAAGGAGGGACGTTCTGGAATGTGCTACCATGTGGAGGAGCCTTGAGGATATCAGGCTGAGCGAAGTCAGCCGGTCGCTAAGAGGTAAATCGTGTATGAAGCTGCTCCCGCGGAGCTCCTAGAATAATCCGGTCTACGAGACAGAAAGGGGAATGGTGGCTGCCGGCCGGGTAGAAGGGGAAAGGGGACTTGTTTAATGGAAACGGAATGTCAGTTTTGCAAGAGGAGAACATTCTGGAGATTGGTTGCACAATAACGTGAATATATTTGACGTTACCGAACTCTACTTGGAGATGGTTAAGACGGTAAACTTTAGGGTACGTGTTTTGTTTTTTGTTTTTTTTTACCAAAACTAGGCTCGCACGCTACTTCTGCTACTCAGGACATGGGGCTAAGTAGGAGTCTGCGCCTCACAGAACACCGGGTTCATCTCCGTTCCATCCCCCCTGGCTCTGTGATTTGGGGATACTGTTTGGGCACTCTCTAGAGTGCATTTCAGGATGATAATATCCAGCATCTTTACCGTGAAGATGACTTGCAGGCACGTTACATGAAAAACAGTCACCAATGCAAACACCGAGTGAAAGGCTTTGATCTGCGCTAAGGAGCTTGGGCTGCGGAGCATGGGGACTGGAGGCTGAAGACAAGATCCGCTCGCGGCTTTTAGAGCAGGCTCTGGCGGTTGTCAGGGGGGCCCTGGAGTAGAGGGAGGGGAGGGCAGGACCCTGGGTGGGTTAGCCTGGGGCCCAGGTGGGCGGAGCCCCCCGCACCTGCTGCAGCCAAGGGCCACGTAAGGGAGCACACGGGCACCTGACCCCGCACGCGAGGACGTGGGAGGCCAGCAGGGCTCAGCGGCCCTCCCGAGAGCTCACCACCGGGGCCCCTGGACACAGAAACGCCCGGCATCCCTGGGGAACGCAGCGGCGGGCACAGGAGGCACCCCTGCCCGGGAGCAACGGTGGGACTTGCAAACGGCTGCTGCGGGCGCTGTAGGAACAAGCGCCTGTGTGCGACGACCCCTGGCGGGGCCCAGACCACCTGTCAAGGGCCCTGAGCAAGGGGTCTGGGCAGGGGGCGGCTGGGAGGCAGCACTGGAGGATCCCCCCGCCAGGAATCCCTCCCCTCCACAAGGCTGATTTCCTGCTCCCCCACAAAGAAACCAGTCGTATCCCATCTACTCTGAGGTCCTTTCTACCAATTGTGTGGGGTCCCCCGGAACGAGGCCTTTTCCCTAAATCCTTCTCCCGGGCAGGAGGAGAAAAGCTCCCACTTTGCTAAGAAGTGAACACGAGCGGGCTCAGAGGACTTGCCTGCTGCCCAACAGGTCCAGGTCACCCCTTCCACACAAGGAGACCCTCTGGCTGCGGCCGCCCCCCGAATCAGAGCGCGAGGCCGCTGGCACGGCCAGCAGGGCCCGGCAAGCCGGACTTCTCAAGCAGTGTGGACTCAGGCCGGTGCTGGGCTTCGGGATCAGACCAGGGGCAGCGAGGAGGGGGGCTGCTCCCGACCCTCCCTGACAGGACGACCCCCGGCAAGGCAGTCAGCCCCTCCCACCGCGCTTCTCGCACAACAGGGGGGCAGCACCTACTTGCTCCGCGGGAGCAGTTCAGGGCTGAGCGCTAAGGCATAGGAGAGACCCCCCAGCACACACATAGGTGCTCGCTCGCTACATTGTTCCTCGTGTTATTTTATTGCTTGTAGTTGCAAAGAGCAAGGCTCCTGTAGCGAAAACAAAGGAGTCGGAAAGAATGGGCCACAAGCGAGTGCACCAAAGGACCGGAGAGGCCTTGTCCGGCTCCGGGGAAGAAGACGGGGACAGCAGGGGACAGCAGGGAACAGCAGGGCTCACCCGAAGAAGGGAGGCAAGGGAAGCAGGACAGGAGGGCGAGCAGTGCTGGGAGCCACAGGCAGCGTCGAAGACACAGCACTGGAGGCCTTCATGTGCCCGGAAGAGGCAGTCAATCTCTTTTCTAAGAGAGAAAGGAGCAAATTTGTGCTGCGCTTCTGTCCCTGGGACAGGGCGGCCTCACCCCTGTGCCTGGGCCACCGGCTGCGGGAGCCTGAGGGGCGACAGATCTGTGTGGCTCAGCCCCAGCCCCGTCCCTCAGACAGCGGGACGCCCCGTTCACGGTCCTGCTCTGTAGACAAAGTGGCCGCCTCGCTCCTCCCAGAACGACAGCATTGCGAGCGTCCTGACAGCTTTGCCTTCAGCCCAGCTCAGGCCTGGTGGGGGTCTGTGACCCTCGAGGTGCCCAAGAGCAGCACAGGAACTTAGGGAGGGCCCCGGGGGTCTCAGAGACCCCTCCCTGTCCCGCCGGTGAGATGGTCCACTCTGACCCCCAGCCTCCTCCCACATACCCTCCCTGCCCTGACATCCACAGGGAGCCCTCCCCTGCTGAAGCCTGGCCTTACCACACGGCGTGGTGTCATCAGGACACAGAGAGAGCCACCAAGTGACCTTGCCCAGAGTCACAGAGCAGCCAGGCTGGCCCTCCAACCCAGATTCAGGCTCCAGCCACTGCTTTGTCCTCAGTCATGACGGCTTAGCGTGGCTGAGGCCTGTGGCTCGTCAGGACCCGAAATCCATCAGGTGAAGGGGCTGCCTCCAGCTCAGTGAAAATGCCAATCCAGGCCCTTCCCGTTGGCGGGTGAGGCCTGCTGCTAGAACCCTTCCTTCCAGGGCCATCTCTGCCACACATCCTATGGCTTCCCTTGCTGCCCGACTGCTGTGGAGGCCTTGGTCTCTGAGGTCGGCCCCTTGGGCCCTGGGGTGCCCTTCCAGAACTCCCCACGGCGAGAAGAGACTCACACTCCAGGCCCTCACCACCGCCATCAGAACCGAGTATGTGGGGCGCCTGGGTGGCTCAGTGGGTTAAGCCTCTGCCTTCAGCTCACGTCATGATCTCAGGGTCCTGGGATCGAGCCCCGCATCGGGCTCTCTGCTCAGCGGGGAGCCTGCTTCCTCACCCCCTCTCTCTGCCTGCCTCTCTGCCTACTTGTGATCTCTGTCTGTCAAATAAATAAATAAAAATCTAAAAAAAAATTATTATAAAGCTATAAAAAAAAAAAGAACCGAGTTTGTGTGGTACTCTGACCAGTCTGCTGTGCTTCCTGCTGGCTCCCAACCCTGAACAGGCTCCCCATATCACAGCTCCAGGACTGGCAGCATCAGCGTTAGGCTCCAGCACCATCAGGACCTTGGGACACCAAGCCTTGCTTCTTGTGTCCCACGGTCAGTGGGGAGAGAGCCCACAGCATGGCTGCTCATACAAAACGCTCCCTTTCCTTCTTTGCAAGCCCCTGACACCCAGGAGTCTGTTTTCCTATTTTCTCATTTTCTAAGCTATTTCCAGTTGAAAATGACTTTAAAGTTACTAAGAAGAGAGACGGCGTCCCAACTGTTGGCGCTCACTGAGAGCACAGAGCTGCTGTGCTCCTAGGGAACCCGAGCAAGGTGCAGTCTCTCTCCCGACGACAGGGCAGAGCTGCACTGGATGCTCTCTGGCCACGTTTACTGTACTGAGTTTTCTTTCCGAAAAGATAAGACCCAGTTTGCAAGGGGAAGCTTAGCGTTCCATAGGCAGTGCCTTTCAGAGCCAGCTGACTCGGGAGCCACCACGCCAGATCTAAATTTAGCCACAGGTTAAGTAAGGGAGGGCATTTTTCATTCCTTTGGTAAATCTCTCCCGTTTACAGGCAGCTCCTGCTCACCCGGGCACGTGAGGGCCCACGGACGGGTAGGCCATGGCCAGTCTTCCCAGACCAAGAGCTACACCCCCTCCAGTCCCGGTCCTACTTCCAGAGCGGGGCCGACGGACGGACAGGCCCGGGTTAGACCCCATCACGTTCCCTGCCTGCTTCTGAGTGAAAGGCAAGTGGCCAGAGACGTGGCCATTGAGAGACAAGGTCCGGTGACATCAGTCCGTTCCCCGGCTGACTGTGGTTTACCATGACTTCAGGCCTCACCCCTAGATAATTCTCACTGGTCGGGTTTGGGGGGGGGGGGGCTCAGCATCAGTAGGTTTTAAATTTTCTTCAGGTGATTCTAATACGCAGCTACGATCATTAACCACGGGTCCTGATGACCTTCCAAATGGATATTAGCATTTGGGTCCTTGACTCGTCCTCCCTTGAGCAGGCTCGATATGCTAGCCAGATGCCGTAATTGTCTAGAGAACATTTTCGGGGGTCAAAGCCGTGTGCATATTTTGGGAAACGTGGAATGCTAGGGAAGGGTTGAACGAAGGCTCCCAGGTATGTGGGAAGCGGGGGAGTCTGGACATTTTGGTGTCTGAGCTCTGGAACAGGCTAGGACACCAGCACGCAGCTGGAAAGACTCCAGCGACATTTCAGAGCCCCTCTGCCATGTTATCAGCTCATGAATGGAAAAGAAAGATGGAAAATATAGTGTAGTGCTGTTCGGACGTCTGCCAGGGACTTCACCCGGGTCCCTTGGCACCAGCAGGAGGTGCCATGAGGACGGAAAGGCACAGGGCGTGCGGCCAAGGTTCTGAGTGGGACCGCTTCCCCCGCCTCGCAGTTCTGTCACTTCTAGCTTTGGGTCGGGCGGACTACACCGTCTAGCTGCTCCTCGTTGCCTTGTAAGGTTATCAGTGACGAAGTGAGTTAATGCATTTCAAGCTTGGGGTCTGTGTTTGGGGTGGGGAACTCCCTCAGCTGAAGCAGGGCCTAGCACCAAGGAGGGAGAGGGGTCCCAGGGTGGCCGGGGGATCCAGCAGGGCCCAGGCCACACTGGACAGCAGCGACGAAGCAGCGTGCCCCGGCTGAACGGCAAACATCTGGAAGGCAGTCTTGGCCCTCCCTGTGCATAAGAACACGAGGCTCGAGAGAGATGAGGTGAGCTGCCGTCAGATGTAAGAGGCCCACTGTGCCCACCCTCGGGTCCGCTCTCCAGGCAAGCCAAGCTATGAGGTTGGAGAGCAACGGCTAGGGCAGCCCTTTCTTATTCTGCTCTGTGTTCAGAGACAGGTTTGAGATCATTGTTAGGAGCTTTTTCGAGTAAGAAAGACATCAGATTATCTCATTTCTTTAACATTTATGGTCGACATTCTAAATACCAACACAAAGACCAACTCGATCTTCTTGAGTATTTCTGCATTTCACACGAATCAAGTGTATTCCTTCATTTTCTTTTTTCCTCCACAGAAACTGCTCAAACTTTGCAAATTTGATTTCTGGTGAGGACATGAGTCCGATCAGAGCAGCGCAGTTTATGTGAAGGGCTCTCTTCCATAGAAGCATTGCACAGTGGAGACCCATAACTCACCGCTGGCCTTGAGCGAGTCACTTTGACCCTCTGGCCCTCGGTTTATCTATCTTGAGAGTCATGGGGTTATACTGGTGTCTAGGGCCTATAATTCTGCAATTTGAAGAAAAACATTCCTGGATGGACCCCATTAAAACGGACTGCGTTATCTCAGAATACGCTCACTGTCTGTTTGCAGTGGCCTGCAATGATGGAAGGGAGCTGCAGGGTTAGAGAAGACCCAGGTGACCAGTCGGCGCGCTCCTGGGAGTGGCTCGATCAGTGCCACCTGGTTAGGGTTAGGGTTAGGGTGGTGCCCGCAGAGTCCCAGGAAGGCCTTTCTGGCCTTGTGGGTCTCTCCACACAGGTGTTACCTGACTGGGGGGAAAAACATTGACCCCCTTTTCTCTGAAAACATTTCGGAGGCTTGCGTAAGCCACTCCCAAACTGTAGGCGCCACCAAAGGTTTGGACAAGGAACTCGGTCCAGGAGCAGACGACTGGTCAGAAGGCAGAGGCCTGGGCAATGAAGCCGATAAACCTTGTCGAAAGACGACGAAAGCTGGTTTTTTT
>ML110215.1:0-19795 GCA_003697995.1 Taxidea taxus jeffersonii | reverse complement strand
AGCCTGCATCAGTTCAAGGATTCCTTAAAGCATCCATCAAATTGTTACATTCATAGACATTTGCACTATGATTACAGTTCACATTCTGTACTCCATGGGAATCAACGGACACAAAGCTGTGCGAAACAAATGTAACATTCTTCCTATGAAAGCGACCTTAAACAGTGAATATGTGATCGGTAAGCCAAAGATTACATGACTATTTTAAGTATGTACTAATTCTATTTTTACTACTAATAAAACATCTCTATATCACATAAATGTTGAGAAAGGCTGCATAACATTATCTAAAACACAATATGAACATAAAATGACATTCAAGCTTCTTTTGTTTTGTTTTTTAAAGATTTTATTTATTCGACAGAGAGAGAGCAGCCCGACAAGCAGAGAGAAGCTGACTCCCTGCTGGGCAGGGAGCCCAATGCCATGCGGGGCTCGATCCCAGGACCCCGGGATCATGACCTGAGCCGAAGGCAGACGCTTAACCCACTGAGCCAAGCAGGCGCCCTGACATGCAAACATTTAACTCAGTATCAATACATGGGTTTATAAGAGATTTAAAATTATACAGCCAGGGACAAATGTGAATGCATGTTTCTGTAGAGAGGGATTTATATTGGCTACATACAAGTGAATGTACTTGCATCTTACATCTCTTACATCTGGTTCAGAAGTCTTTAAGATATTTACCCAAAAAAGAAATGTTACGTTGGTAACAAATATTGGAATCACACTTGAAACTGATCAAAACGCCAAACATCTATTTAATTTTTTCCTTCTTTCTTTCCCCCCTTTTTTTTTTCTTAGGGAGAGAGAGTGCAAAAGGGGTGGGGGGGAGGGGCAAGGCAAAGAGAGAGGAAGAGAGAGAATCTCAAGCAGGTTTCACACTCAGTGCAGAGCCAGATGCAATCTTGATCTCCCCACCCTGAGATCATGACCTGAGCTGAAATCAAGAGTCAGACATATAATCGGCCGAGCCGATTTCTCGATATATAACCGATACCGGTTTCTCGATATATAACTAGCCTTCAGGTCAATGGATGAGGCATGGATTATTTCACAGACCTCTAATTTTTAGATATTTAGGTTGATTCTGTTTTTTAAAATTTCTTTTTTTGAAAAGATTTTATTTACTCATTTGAGACAAAGAGATACAAAGAAAGAGAGAGAGAGAGAGAGCATGAGCTGGGGGAGGGACAGAGGGAGAGGGAGAAGCAGACTCCCTGCTGAACTGGGAGCCCAACATGGGGTTCAATCCCAGGATCTGGAGATCATGACCTGAGCCAAAAGCAGATGCTTAACCATGTGAGCCACCCAGGGACGCCCCAAATTTAATTCTTTAATAATTTGTTATATGATTTTAAGGGTGGTCTTGATAATAACGGATTTCAGGTTATGATTTATTCTATTCCCTTTAACACCTCTATTTTGTATTCAGTAATGCTCTTGTTCATCCTCTAATGAGCTTTTTAAATTCTGGCAGACCTGATTCCCCCTTAGTACACTGCATTTTTCAGGACTTTGCACTTTCTTGAGGCCCACTGGCCCCATCTGGATAACATGTACAGTTTCTTGAATCCCGGTCTACACAGAGTAGCCTGATTAGCCAATGCTCACCTAGCACTACAGGCTTTTTTTGGTTTTGGGGGGGATCAGATTTTTTTTTATTTTTATTATTATTTTTTATTATGTTATGCTAGTCACCATACATTACATCATTAGGGTTTGTTTGTTTTTTTAAGATTTTATGTATTTGACAGAGAGAGACAGCGAGAGAGGAAACACAAGCAGGGGGAGAGGGAGAAGCAGGCTTCCCGCCGAGCAGCGGCTCCATCCCAGGACTCAGATCATGACCTGAGCCAAAAACAGATGCTCAACTGGAGGAGCCACCAGGTGCCCCCTGGGACATTTCATTAAGACAACATTGAAACTGGACTTCAGGGCAGATGCAAAGACCAATGTTTTTAGTGATGGTCACAGATGAGGGTAATTTTTAAAACTACCCAGGTGATCCTCAGAGAAACCAAGACTGAAAAGCCATATATTTATATATTGCTTCTCAACCTGTAATATGCACGCTAGTCACTTGGAGATTTTGATAAAACAAGTTATAAGGGCCCATAATTAGAAATTATGATTCAGGGGGCCTGAGTGGCTCAGGTGGTTGAACATCCGGCTCTTGATTTCAGCTCAGGTCATAATCCCCGGTTCCCAAGCACCGGGCTCCAGGCTCACCAGAGACTCTGCTTCTCTCTCTCCCTCTGCCACTCCCCGCTTACCTGTTCTCTTTCTTGCTCTCTCTCTCTCTCTTGCTCTCTTGCAAATAAATAAATCTTTACCCCCCTCCCAAAAAAGGAAAAATTCTGATTCAGAATCCAGGGTGGGGCCCATGAATTTATATTTTCTCCTGTTGCAATTTTGAAACCAATTTATTTTCAGCTCTACTGAACTATGACCAGGAAAATTGGATATAGGTAAGCTATACAAATGATTTTTTAAAAAGATTTTATTTATTTATTTGACAGACAGAGATCACAAGTAGGCAGAGAGGCAGGCAGAGAGTGGGGGGGAGGGGAACAGGCTCCCCGCCGAGCAGAGAGTCCGATGCAGGACTCGATCCCAGGATCCTGAGATCATGACCTGAGCCGAAGGCAGAGGCTTAACCCACTGAGCCACCCAGGCGCCCCCAAATGATTTTTTGTATGTGTATACACTATGATAGGATTACTACACCAAGCTAATTATCATATCCGTCACTGCACGAAGATGTCATTTTTGTGGGGGAGCTGGGGGGAAATGGGAAATGTCTGTCAAGGGTACAAAGTTTCATAAGTTCTGGAGATCCGGCGTACAGCCTGGTGATTATACTTAGTAATGCACTGCATCCTTAAATTTATTAAGGGAGTAGATCTAATGAACTTGTGCACATCCTCAGATGGCTCTGGTGCTGGACCCCTCAGACCCCACTTTTAGTTGCTATGATCTAGTAAGAGAAGGCAGAGAAAGCTAGAACCTCTTTCACCAACACCCATATTGCAATACAAATATTAGTTGTCCCCAGTGTAGACTTCCCAAGAGAGCACGTTTTCATTTGTCTCTTTGCAATGTAAGAGGCGACCAGAGACAATAGTTGTCATTGAACAAGGCTGTTTTGGGGAAATAACATTCAATCATTTATTAAATAAATGTCTCTAGGAACAAACTGGTGATTACGAGCATGGAACGGAGTGGGGGGTTGGTTACAAAACGCGTGAAGGGAGTAGGACGTGCAGCCTTGCAGTTACAGAATGAAAAAGTTGTGAAGATGAAAGGTACAGCACAGGGAATCAAGGCAGTGATATCATAATAGTGTTGTAGGATGACAGGTAATAGCTGCACTTATGCTGAGCATAAGATAACATACAGACTGTACAATCACTATGTTGTACAACCGAAACTAGTGTAACATTCTGTGTCAACTGTATTTCAGAAGGATCGACGTTTCTAGAACACCGACTATGTACTCACATGCGCGGTAGGGGGCAGACAGCATGGGGCCCTGTGCTAGGAACTTCACATTGTGTGAGCCAATTCTGAAAATACCCTGGGAGTTGCTTACCTCTTTCCCAGGGGCTTACAGATGCTGGGCCTTGTAATTCTAGGAACAAAGATTCTCTGTGTCTCTTTGCTCATCTTACTGAGCCTAAGAATAACCCTGCATGAGAGCGCATCTAAGTAAGAAGAGAGGAATAGAGAAAGGCCTTTCTAAGAAGAGAAAAAGAGAGAATAGAGATCTTGACAGATTTGGATAGATTATTCACCTGCATTCATGTATTTTGTTTGCTTTCGCCATGAAAGACAATCAGTACAGTCCCCAGAAACAGGAGGTGGGATGCTGCAACTTACTCCTGAAGCACAGGTTTTAACCCAAAAGATAGGAATTGGCTCACCAAATTAAAGTCGTCTGAGTCCAGGAGTCAGGAAATAGTGAGTACCAGCAGGACAGGGGCTACCCTGAACTCTGGGGTTCTTGGAATTGTTCCAGAAAGACAGAGTAGTGCATGGGAGCGGGAGAGAAGCCAAGGTGGTGCCACTGCCTGGTCTCGGAGCTTTTCTAGAGGAAACTTGATCTGACAGTTTTCTGTTAAGCCCTGCGTACTTGGGCTGTCTCTATTATAACCAAATGTCACCCAAAATGGGAAGTACCTATAACACTCACCTGGGGTGTGACATCCAAAGAGGGTTATACAGTTGTGTGTATCTCAGTGTGACACATCCTTGCAAGTGGATTCTGAAAAGAACAGAAATTCACACTACAGGACATCCTGAGATGCATTCCACAAAATCATGTCATACTAGATGAAAATTTTTTAAAATGGAGACAACTGTTCCCGGGGAAAGAAACTAGAGACAAAAGGGTCAAGATGACTAATGCAATCCTTGTAATATGCTTGAGTCTTGGAGATGAAAACTTGGAGAAAGCCATGATTGCATCACTGGAGGAAATGTGCATGTGGACTCTCTACGAGATGAATATAAAATGACAGTGATGGGACACCTGGGTGGCTCAGTTCGTTAAGTGTCTGCCTTTGGCCCTGGTCATGATCTCAACGTCCTGGGATTGAGTCCCACCATTGGCTTCTCACTCTGTCTGGGCTCCCCTGCTTGTGCACACTCGCTCGGTCTCCCTGATAAATAAATCGTTGAACAAAAATAATAGCAGCAGTAGCGTACAAAGTGTAACAAGTATGCTGTGGTTATGTAGGACAATGATCTTGTTGTTAGGGAATAAATATTCTGATACCGACAGGGGCAACATGTCAGGGTACCTTCCTGTTAGGGGGAAGCTGAGTAACAAAAGCCTCACCGCATGGAGTTGGGAGGCCAAAAGGGGGAGCTCCAGTGCCCTACCACTCGGATTGCAGACCTCAACAGGAGGAAGCCTTTCTGCTAGACTTCCCCTGCGGGAAGAAGAGTATTCTCCTTACTCTAGTGGGCTTTTTTTTAATGGCAGCCCTTCCAAGCCCCACGTCTTCCACTAGAAAAGGGTGTTCCCGTGCTTTGTTCTCCAGGCAAGCTACTGTTCTGCCATAGCTTGCTTGTCCCTAGTTGCAATTCTCTGCTATTCCCAAATAAACCCATTTTTGCTGGCAAAGTAACTGTTTTAGTTTTAAGGTCAGTATCATTCTCGCGTGAAATCACAAAAACTTACACAGAGAGGAGGAAGATGTGGTTATGTGGCAACACTTAGCTTGCAGAGATGAAGGGGATGCAGGGGTCTTTCATGCTACTGAATTACTCCCAGTCATCCCCTTTTCCACCATGACTCTGCATTTTTCTCAAGCTCTTTGTATCCACAATCCCCCAACCGCCTAGCTTCTTTGCATACGTTGCAAGGAAGTATGCATTCTTTGCCAACATTAGACCCACAATAGATTTTATTATCTGTGACCTTCAACCTCATTCTTCGTCTGCACGCTCCCCTTGTGCCCTCTCTCCCGACACCCCCATGCTCCCTGCATCTCAGTTATCCCTACGCTCTCCTGCCTGTGTCTCACCTGCACATTCTCACACTTACACTGCTGCACAGATAGTCCAGCTTTCCTGCCAGGCACCTCTCCTGAGACGACAACGGTCACCGCACTCTAAATGGTGCACTTGCACACACGTTCCTGGTGGGACGCTGAGGGTCAGGAAAGTACAAAAGGTGCAAAAGGTCCCATTTTTCAATAACCCTGAGTTCCAGAGGCACTACTCTTCCTCCACACATGAACACGCCGTCATGCTTGTGATCGTGTGGTGACACATGACTGTGGTTGTGGCATGTGACTATGCGAATGGGATGGGACCAGAGGAGGCTGTGGGCTGCTGCGGGAATGACTCAGGCTGAGGCTGGGATAAATGTGTGGATGACACATTTATCGTGGTAGCTCGTGGCTGAAGTGTAAATGTGTGCACGGCGAGTTTGGTTGCACGCGAGCACGTCTTGGGTTTGCCTGTGCGCGTGGTGTGTGTGTGGTTTCTCCATCATCATAGCTCTAATTCCCCACGTAGAGACGGAGGATAATGAGACAGTGAGCCAGAACCAAAGTTTGGAATTGTTCATTAGAAATATCAAGGGTTGGGACGCCTGGGTGGCTCAGTGGGTTAAGCAGCTGCCTTCGGCTCAGGTCATGATCCCAGTGTCCTGGGATCGAGTCCCACATCGGGCTCCTTGCTCGGCGGGGAGCCTGCTTCTCCCTCTGCCTCTGCCTGCCTCTCTATCTACCTGTGCTCGCTCCCGCTCTCTCTCTGACAAATAAAATCTTAAAAAAGAAAAGAATTATCAAGGGTTGGTGTATACTCAAATTTTCTATTCCTTCATTTCCTACAAGAGTAATGAGTGCCCTCGGCAACAAGAGTAGAGGGTGCAGTGATTATCAATGATCTTGAACTGAGTGAGGACAACTGAATTATTTGACATTTTATTTTTTACTTTTTTTAAAAGATTTTATTTCCTTGACACAGAGAGAGAGATCACAAGCAGGCAGAGAGGCAGGCAGAGAGAGGGAGAAGCAGACCCCCCGTCGAGCAGAGAGCCCGATGTGGGGCTCGATCCCAGGATCCTGAGACCATGACCTGAGCCGAAGGCAGAGGCTTAACCCACTGAGCCACCCAGGCGCCCCTTATTTGACATTTAAAAAAATATTTTATTTATTTCTGAGAGAGGACTCAAGCTTAACGGCGGGGGAGGGGGTGGGCAGAGGGAGCAGCAGATTCCCTGCTGAGCAGGGTGTCCAATGGGGGGCAAGATCCCAGGACCCTAGGGTCATGACCTAAGCTAAAGGCAGAGGCTGAAACGACTGAGCCCCCCAGGCATCCCTGACATTTTTTTTTAAAGGGGAGAATCTGCCTGTGAAACCGATGTTGGTGCTTTTTTTTATTCACAAATCTTGTTATTGAGACTTCCTGTAGGACTGGGGTCAATATTGCTCAATCACATTTTCCCACAGAAATTCCTTATCATCTAACTTTCAGATTCACTGGAATTGAGTTGTGCCATGAATCTAATCATTTTTAATGTACGTTAGTGGCTTCATGTTCTTTTTCCCTTGTGTTCACTCATTGAATATCCGTAGCAAGTACGTTATTAGATTCCAAATCTCTGCTCGTAAATTAAGGGATGGTATATCTCCGTGCCTGCAGATTAGTAGAGAATTCATTTCCAGGTAGAACAACAGCTTAGCAAAGAGAGATTCCGCAGCCAATGAACTTTGTTGCTACACTGCCAGCCCATCACAAAGTAGACCTCGGACTTTCCTGCTTCCTCTACATGAGATCCTGTCTGCATCCAGGGATCCCACGAAAGGTGAGTTTCTCCTAAACTGCATGAAGAGAGTCTCTTCAGAGACGCTAATAGAAGGTTGTGGTTCCCCACGTCCCCATAAAGATTCCCAGTTCCCCGAGCCTGCACGGTCAGTGCAAATACAGGTGAAATAACTCGCAGTTCTGAAGGGAGGGGAGGCCAGAGAATCACAGGTGGAGGCCTCGGGGTCTGGCTGCGTCCCTGTCACACGGGCAACAGTTGCCACAACCCTCACACTCAGTCCCCCGTCCTGAAAGCAGAAAAGCATCCTGTGTTTCAGGGCAGGGTCTGTGAGGGAAGGAGGCATGCCAACAGTCCGGGTAAGTGATCGTGTGAGTAAATGGAATTCTGGAGTGGACTGTGCCCAGTTCAAAAGCTACATGGAATGAGGAAGATTCCCGAGGCGTGAGCGGAGCTGGTAGAGAGACGTGGGCTTTTGACACTACACCAGTCCCTGATGGCCCCCCGTGTAATTTACCGCACTCCTTCCTGGCAGAGTTTGCTGGTGCTGGATCCAGCAATAACGAAACCTGACTTAGGATGCTTAAGGATCACCATTCTTAAATCAGTCTCTTCCGTTTACCCAGACTAACTTTCCAGGGTTGCTGCAGGGTGCCTGCCATGTATCCGTCCTTGTGACAATGAGCAGGCCAGGGTGGCGCTCTTGGAATCACATGATCCCATGCAAGAACAGTCTGAGTGGCAGTTTCTAATAAGATACTTTTTTCCTTAACTATGAGTTATGATGTACATGAGGGAGACACTGATTCTGTCTCTCCTAGAACATTGGTTTTTCTGATGATTCTGGAAAGACTGTTTAAGAGAAGAAGTAAAGAGTATTTAAAAAAAAAACAACAACAACTTTGCACTGTGTGTTTTAGAGAGCAGCGGTCAGGCTTAAATGCATTTTGTGACATTTCCTCTGGTTTACAAATATTTTAGTTTCAAGCCCAAGTTCAACATGCATTTCTCCACAACTTCCTACGATGCACGAGATTTCACACACCTCACTTTGTCGGTAATAGTTTCATTGAACTCAGGTGTGCATAGAGAAATACAGGACCTGAAAAGAGTAAACATTCATTTCTACACATTATGATGTCAAAGACCGAAGTTTCATAGTCCGGGTATCATGCCAATTGTTTCATAATGTGAGATTACTGTTCGCTTACTGTGATATCCCATGTTGCACTTTGACACCGGCACACAAGCAAAGAAGTCTTGTCTAATAAAGGAATCATTCTGTTTCCATGAAATCCAGATTGGTCACTAGGGGGGGATTCTTTTTCCCATTATATTCAACAGATCACCTAACATAATAAGAATCCCAAATCTTTTTTCATAGTTGATATTGACCTGGAGGATATTTACACACAAAAAACCAAACCTGTGAAAACCATATTTTTTGGAAACAAACGATCAACCTAAATTAAAATATCAAGGTATGGGGCGCCTGAGTGGCTCAGTGGGTTAAGCGTCTGCCTTCGGCTTAGGTCATGATCTCAGGGTCCTGAGATTGAACCCCACATCGGGCTCGGGCTCTCTGCTCAGCGGGGAGCCTGCTTTCTCCTCTCTCTCTCTGCCTCTCTGCCTACATGTGATCTGTCAAATAGATAAAATATTTTTAAATTTTTAAAAAATCAAGGTATAGAAAGCAAAACTAAAGATAGATCTAATTTATTTGAAAAGCCAGTTGTCATGATTTATTAGTACAGCACAGTAGCTAAGAACACCATCTTGGCTACAACCTCTGCCTCTAAGCAGTGGGAGCATTTTCACATATTGGCGAACCATTCTGTGCCTACTTCGTTTTCCCCTGAAAATGAAAACTATGCACGGGCCCTTACTAAAGAGTTGTTTTGTTTTGTTTTTTTTAAAGATTTTATTTATTTATTTGACAGACAGAGATTACACAAGTAGGCAGAGAGTCAGGCAGAGAGGGGAGGAGAGAAGCAGGCTCCCCGCTGAGCAGAGAGCCCAATGTGGGACTCGATCCCAGGACCCTGGGATCATGACCTGAGCCGAAGGCAGCGGCTTAACCCACTGAGCCACCCAGGCGCCCTAAAGAGTTGTTTTTAAAAATTAACAGTGTTCGGGGCGCCTGGGTGGCTCAGTGGGTTAAAGCCTCTGCCTTCGGCTCAGGTCATGATCCCAGGGTCCTGGGATCGAGCCCCGCATCGGGTTCTCTGCTCAGCGGGGAGCCTGCTTCCCTCTCTCTCTCTGCCTGCCTCTCTGCCTACTTGTGATTTCTCTCCGTCAAATAAATAAATAAAAATATTTTAAAAAAATTAACAGTGTTCATACCAGTGATTCATACAAATCATTATATAAAGACTAGTGTGGTAAAGGATTGGAAGCATCTTAACAAAAGGAAGTATATTTTTGTAATTTTCTTTGAGTAGGAACTAGGAAGAAATGCAACTATTGGCTTTCAGCTGACACGATCCATAGAACTCCCGCCTCCTATTTCCAGTAGGACTCTCTGGCGACAAAGGTGAACAGCCACCGTCTGGAAAGCAGTAGGATGGCCTCCAGACACTTGACAATAGGAGTAACGTATCTATTACGGTTGAAATCCTGAAAAATTTTTCTCTTGGTCACCATTATATCTTCCTTTTCTTTCCACTGAAAGCAGGTAGGTCCACAGATCGGATTCTCAAACACCTGACCATAGCCAACTCCTTGCTTATTCTTTGTAAAGGAGTCACCCGGGCAATGACAGGTTTGGGTTTGAAAATTTTTCTTAATGATTTGGGATGCAAACTTGTGTTCTGCGTTCACAGCGTGGGCAGGGATGTGTCTCTTGGCAGCTCCTGCCTCCCGGGTGTCTTTCAGGTGATCATGCTCAGTCCCTGGAACGCCAGGTGGGCAGAGCTCCAAGTGAAATCTCCCGAGGACATTGAGTTCAATATGTTCCTTTATTGGATGCTATATATGCTTATCAGTGTGATTTTCCTGTATATGCGGCTGGCAACTTGAGTAGTAAACACATCAGGAAGAAGAAACATTTTGGATATCTGCTGCATTTCAAGGAGGACTCACAGTGCCACGGTTGCACATGGCTGTAACTCCCCGCTGTTTCACCTTTGGGGCTCATGATCTGGGCCAGGGGCTCCCTGCTTTCTCCATGCTGCCCAGGCAAAAGAAGCAGGGGTCCAGCACGTTCATAGAAATTGGGTTTTCCCCGGACCCTCCCAGGAGACCACAGTCACCCAGCACATCCTTGTCATGCTGGGCACCTTTGTAGCATTGAAGACCCTCGCCTCTGTCTTCGGGGGCGCAGTGCTCTTGTTCATAGCCCCAACTGGTTGATGGTGAATATCTCTGCACCATCTGCTGCATGTTTCCCACCTGCCTGTCCCTTTCTTCTCATGAGCCATGACTCCAGTCTATCTGGGCTCTGTTGTGACTGGATAAGGAATTCAAGTCCCTTAATATAATTAGAGATGTAAATTCTGTGTTTTAACAATGTTAAAATGTTTACATTCATTCATCTCCCACCGCGTCCTAAGCTCTACTATTCCACATATTACAGGCAAATAGTGACCAAGACAGATGGGGCCCTGCCCTGATAATTAAAAGTGAACTTTAGTAGCAATTTAAGGGAATGTAAGGGAATTACTATGTATTTATTACGGACTTGTATAATTCAAATTTGTTAATGTTTACAGTGGAAAGTTTATAGTCTATGTATTAATGAAATGTTAAGTGCTAAAACAATCTGTAGATTATAGAGAAATATTTGAGTATGTCACTTTCAATGTGACAAATCAGAATTTTCCCAGATGTTAAGTAGGCATGGGAATTTAGGACAATTTTATCAATAAGGAGGCACATATGATGGTCATTCAAGAAGCTGAAGAAAACAATGGATGTACAGAAGAATAAAGCAGGCTATGGTGTGCCTGGACAGTAAATTCAGTTTGGGGGAGCAGAGAAATGGTGGGTCAACTTACAAACTTTGCACAATCCAGCTTAGATGGTATTCATTTGAAATATGAAGTTATGGAGGAAGCATAGTATATTTAAATTCGTGTGGAAATGGGCATATATGAACCTGAATGTATGTTGATGGAGTACAAAGAGAGATGTACTTGCTGATGTGTTAAAGAGCTCCCATGGGGGGCGCCTGTGTGGCTCAGTGGGTTAAAGCCTCTGCCTTCGGCTCAGGTCATGATCTCAGGGTCCTGGGATCGAGCCCTGCATCGGGCTCTCTGCTCATCGGGGAGCCTGCTTCCTCCTCTCTCTCTCTGCCTGCCTCTCTGCCTACTTGGGATCTCCATCAAATAAATAAATAAAATCTTTAAAAAGAAAAAAAAGAGCTCCCGTGGATATGAAAAGCTTATACACACATAGTCTTGGATAAAGGCATAATTTGGGGATCTATAAAAGGCAATTCTTTTTATTTAGTGATTATATCAAATGACCCTCTTGGTATTATAACCTTTAGTGGTTCACCCTCATGGTCTTCAAAGTGACAAAGTTTATAATGGAGCAGTCATTAAATTTGGAGCAGGTTATAAAAAGTCATTTAGGGAGAGGAAGTTTTTCTTTGTTCATGGAGAGTGTGTGATTGTGGGATTTCGATGGGAGCTAAACAACCCCCAAAACTGCTGTCTCACAGTTCTGGAGGCTCTTAGAAATCTGAAGCCAACCTGCTGGTAGGGCCACACTTTATCTTCAGAATTGAGTCTTCTCTTTTCCTAATTTCTGGGGACTGTCAGCTATCCTTGGCCTTCCTCGGCTGGTAGATGCATTGCTCAGTCTCTGCCTTCATCATCACACACTGTTTTGTGTGTGTCTAAATTTCCCTCTTATCATTAGGACAGCAGTCATTGAATTTGGGTCTACCTAAATCCAGGAGAACCTCATTTTAGCTTGACTACATCTGCAAAGATCCTATTGCCCAATAAATTTACAATTACAGGTACTGAGGACTAGGACTTGAGCATATTTGTTGGAGATACAACTCTATAGCCCACAACAGGGCCAAAAGGCACTGGGGAGTTAAAGGTCCCTGAGGGATTAAAGTGCACTACAGGTTTTAAGGTTGGGGGTGAGTGTATGCAGGGATATTTAGGATATGAGGCATGGGCAGCTGGATGGCTCAGTCAGTTAAACATCTGCCTTCAGCTCAGGTCACAATCACTGAATCCTGGGAAACAGTCCCTCACCAAGCTCCCTCCTCAGCAGGGAGCTTGCTTCTTCCTCTCCGTCTGCTGTCCCCCCTGCTTATGCTCTCTTGCATGCATTGTCTCTCAAATAAATGAATAAAATCTTTTTAAAAATGTCTCAAAAAAAATGATAGAGGGCATATGTGTGTCGAGGGAATAGGAGGGTAAAGGAAATCATGGGAAGGAAGGGGATAATGGATGATAAATTAACTGGCCAAAGGGAGTTAAAAAGCAAGGTTGGGTAAAAGGCATACAAACCTTATTGCCTAGGAAGGATTAAAGAACATGTGGGTGGAAGGGGGATAGTTGCTTGTGAGTGGAGGCCTGAGGTGTTCAGTGCTCCAGCTAGAGAGGAGTGGTGGGAAAAAAGCTGATGACTAGGGAACATAATGGACATAGGGATTTAATGTGGGTGGAGGGGATCTTCACAGCTGGGAGAGCAGTGGGCATCAGTAGGCTCAAGGGCCCATGGGAAAGAGTCAGGGAGTGTAGGGTTGGGTATAATGGGTGTGGGGTCATGAGGAAACTAAGGACTCCTGATAAATGATGGCAGAGATATTGAGGACATCAAAGACATAATAAATGGGCCAAAATTGTTAGAATGATGTGGGGGGAGGGTGATAAATGACAATGGAGGAGGAAACAATGGAGGATTCAGGGACAATGGAAGGGAGTTTGGACTGAGGGTTCTAGGTGCTCTTCTCGGTGAAGAGGGGTTTATTGGTATAGAGGTCTAAAATGCACAAGATGAATGTAGAAGACCATGAGGAAGCCTAAAAGGGTCATTTGGAGGGAGAGTGCTAGGGTTCCTGGATATCTGCAGGTCATGCAGAGATTCAGGTCACCATAGAGGAGAGAGGTGGAGGGTGGGGATGGGTGGAGCAGGGGTGATGGAGTTCCAGGAGCTCTACTGGAGGTCACTAATTCCTTCTCTTCCTCATTAGTTCCCTGATTTGTGTGTGATTCACAGTTGTCAACAGTTTCTAATTTCAGCCCATGAGGAAATAACCTTACTTATATAAAACACTCAGTAAGCCCTGCATCGGGCTCTCTGTTCAGCAGGGAGTCCGCTCCCCCCCCACCGCCTGCTTGTGATCTTTGTCAAATAAATAAATAAAATCTTAAAAAAAAAAAACAAAAACACTCAGTAAGCTTTTCAGTGGAATATACAGTAAAGGGCCACAGGTAAAATTGTGAGTCAATCATGAGAGTCAGTATTTTCTCTCTTCTTTGGGGATACTGTGGACAATGTGTGACCCTGGAGAAGGCATGGGTCAACAGGAATAGGAGATGGATACTGTCAACAATCTGAACGGTCCTGGAAGTAGATTCCCCACTAGAGGCTGCAGAGAAAGTCCAAACCCTCATGAAACCTTGATTTTGACCTTTTGGACCTTAAACAGAAAATCCAGCCAAGCCCACTGAAATTCAGACATATAAACAGCAGAATGTTGTTGTTTAGCTCCTGAATGTGTGGAAATTGGTTACAGTAGAGATAGAAAACATCTACACATAGGTGTAACCTCAATTGTAAAATAAAAATCATACAATATAAATGTTCAAAATATTTAAATAAAATAAAGTAAAAATCTCTTAACTATTACTGACTGGGGGCAATTAGTTTCATCTTCAGACGTAAGAGCTCATCGGTTTGAGGCGTATCTTCTTTCTGGTGCAATTTCAGAGCACATATGAGGTTTCACTTGAAATTGTATAACACACACACAAACCAAAATATTTTGTACTTGGTTCAATGTTTACCTAGTCATATCGAACTTACTACGAATCAAATTGCTTTCCTTAACCAATGCAATATGAACGTGGTGGTTTCACGCCAGTAGAAATTGATCGACTGCATTCTTAAGACAGCATACCCCACGGTAATTGTTAATATAACTCCCTTGTTGAAACACCTCCTGTTTATACACTTAGATGGTTAGATGGATCACTCTCCTGCTATCACACACATTATGGAATGTGGATCTTCGCTTCGTACACGTGTGCACGTGTGCCTTAACGGGGGGGGGGTTCTGGGCACGAGATTGTTGCACCATCATGAGTGTGCACTCTTATGGTGAGGGGACAAATGCTGAACTAACCTTGCAAATAGATAGCAACAACAACCATGATAATCCCACTGTTAAATTAAACAGGGAAACCATTAGACTCAAGGGACTTAAATGCCTCTGTAGCCTCTGTAAACAAATCACAACTTAATGGAAGAAAGTGAAGTTGAGAACAAAAAATTACAGCCAACTAACCTTCCAAAAATAAGGCAACGGATTTAGGTATATCCAATCAAACGATGCCGTTGCTTTCCTTCCATATCCCCTCTAAGAAACCTCATTGCTAGGTCCTACAGGTGGAGCGCGCCCTCCTGAAAATTTGAATGTGTATCACTTTATCTCCTTTTGAAAGATTTATTTATTGAGAGAGAGAGAGTGTGTGAGCAGGGGGAGCGGCAGATGGAGAGGCAACAACAGAGTTTCAAGCCGACTGCACGGAGCTCAGAGCCCACACCTGGGGCTTGATTTCACCAGTCTTGACCTTAGCCAAATTCAGAGACCCACACTTGGCTGACTGAGTCACCAATGTGGCCCATATAGCTTCATCTTTCTTTTTTTTTTTTTTTTAAGATTTTTTTTTTAATTTATCAGATAGAGAGCGCAGGAGCGAGCACAGGCAGACAGAGAGGCAGGCAGAGGCAGAGGGAGAAGCAGGCTCCCTGCAGAGCAAGGAGCCCGATGTGGGACTCGATCCCAGGACGCTGGGATCATGACCTGAGCCGAAAGCAGCTGCTTAACCCACTGAGCCACCCAGGCGTCCCTCACTTCATCTTTCAACAGCAAACACTATCACCTTTCATTTGGAGCTTTTTTTTTTTTTTAAGATTTTATTTATGTGTGGGGTGCCTGGGTGGCTCAGTGGGTTAAAGCCTCTGCCTTCGGCTCCGGTCATGATCCCAGGGTCCTGGGATCGAACCCCACATCGGGCTCTCTGCTCAGCGGGGTGTCTGCTTCTCCCTCTCTCTGCTGCCTCTCTGCCTACTTGTGATCTCTCTCCCTCTGTGTCAAGGAAATAAATAAAATCTTAAAAAAAAAAAGATTTTATTTACGTGACAGACAGAGATCACAAGTAGGCAGAGAGAGAAAGAAGCAGGCTCCCCGCTGAGCAGAGAGCCCGATGCAGGGCTCGATCCCAGGACCCTGGGATCATGACCGGAGCCGAAGGCAGAGGCTTAACCCACTGAGCCCCTGCAGTACTTTTATGATGTAGCCTACATGTCTCACCCACTTGGCAGTGTAGGTTCAGGACTCAGTGTGACATCTTTTCCTGCCTCTCCTCGCGCACACAAGAAACTAACACAACTCCATCTCACTTGCCCAATGTCACTCCTGGTCATGGCTCCCCACAAGTTTCCCACCAAGTGCTACACATGCGCACAGAGGACTTGCGGCACACACTGCCCTTCTCAGGGCCCAAACCTGCAGTCCTGTGCTCCTCCCTTTACCTGCCGGGGTCTCCGGAGCACGGGCCTTGAATCCCATCTCAACCAAGCCCGCACATCTGAGATGACCCTTCAGACAAGCTGGGACCAGATCTGTCACACACCAGTCCTCCCTCTGATGGTGTTATCACATCCAGAGTTTTTGATGCCCTCTCCCATCTCTGACCTTCCTAGGGCCAAAACTTCACACATGCAGAGAAAGAACACAGGCAAACCCCTCAAGGTCCTGAGGCACCTGCCTCAATGCAGAGGACATCAGAGTGGATGGAGAACAGGGATTAGTCATCTGATTCCGCCCCATGCAATATGAACACCTAAGGCACCCATCGGTCCCACCTCTCCAGCAGACCTTCTCGTGCCCCGGATTCCCGTTTCAAACTTTGGGCCTAACACTGTGGGCACAGAACTCAGCTGCCCCTGAATTTCCAGAGGGGATAGTCCCTCTGTCTAAACAGGGCTTGCAGAGCCTAAGAAAACTGTTAGTTCAAATTTTGCCAATAATAACCTGAGACCACAAAACTGCCCTCCACACTCCTATGCCAGTCCCTGATCCTTCCTTCTTAGAACAGTTCAGAAAACAGAATTCCTGTCCTCTCCATCTCCTGGGTGGCCCAAGTGGCCATTCACACTTTCCTGAGGCTCAGACTCAGATAAAGGAGAGCAAAGGACTTAGAATTTGGTAAGTCAGATTCACCTTTCTGGTTAAAACACTGCTTCCAAGATAACACATGGCATCCCACCTTCCACTGCTAGGATGTCCACTCATAGTCCGCACATTAAAGTTAACCCAATACCAAAATACAAATGACTGACCCTTCAGATTTCTCTCAGAGCCTCGAATCCACTTTTCCTTCCTGTCTTCCCGTCTGCTCTCCATATATATGTGCCATCACATCCAATATTATTTTTAAGATGACGGATCATGAAAAAGAAGAGAAAGAATCTCTCCTCCCAAGAAGGCACACCTAGTATCGAAATCCTCCTTGGAAAATGATCATATAGTACCCAGTTCCCAGGGCTTTAGAATGATTAACGTGCATAATGTAAGATTCCCAGTGTCCGGGCCCAGTGTGTCCTCCTATAACCGGAGCATGTAGTAGTTGCTCAATAAACATTCCTTTCATGAATGAGCACACACTGTTTATCTCAAACAGCCTTGCTCAGACACCATGACATTGTCTAGTCTCTTCCCAACGTGCAGGGGATGCGCAGATCTCGTCTTTGTGAAAGCTCCTAGCGGTCTTCACTGGGAATGTCAGTATTTCTGTGGACATAGGATGGTTTGGTGTAAGGGGCTCAGCTGTGCTCTTCTGCTTTCTCTGGATTAAGGCTCCTGGAAACAAAGTCTGGGAACAGCAACCTCAATGGTTGTTAAAAATACACATTAGGGGCGCCTGGGTGGCTCAGTGGGTTGGGCCTCTGCCTTCAGCCTAGGTCATGGTCTCAGGGTCCTGGGATCGAGCCCCGCGTTGGGCTCTCTGCTCAGCAGGGCGCCTGCTCCCCCCCCTCCGCCTGCCTCTCTGCCAACTTGTGATCTCTGTCAAATAAATAAATGAATAAAATCTTTAAAAAAATAAAAGCACATATTAATGGGCTTCATCCAGACCTAGGGATTCATGATATCGGAGTGTGGGTCCCCAGAGTCTGCTTTTAATGGAAACCTCAAATGGTTTGTAGATACATGAAAATGACAAGCAATGTTCAGAAAAGTTGGTCTCAGGTTTTGCTTCACATTGGGATTCCCTGTGTAGTTTTTAGAACTACCGTTTCCAATGTCCCAGCCCCAAAGATTCAGGCATTTTGTCCTTGATTGAGCCCAGCATTAATTAGGTCTTAATGGAGTGGCCCAACTCATTCTACTGTGACACCAACGTAAACATTGAGGTTCTCAAGTACATTATCTTTCCTTTTTTTTTTTCTTTTTAGATCTATTCGTTTATTTTGAAGAGGGGGCAGAGAGAGTCTTAAGCAGACTCCACAGTGAGTGTGGAGCCCAACATGGAGCTTGATCCCAGACCCTGAGATCAAAACCTGAGCCGAAATCAAGGGCTGGACACACACCTGTTGGCACTACCGCCCCCTCAAGCAGAGCACAGGGTCTAGTCAGTGGGAAGCCTCCATGTGGAGGGCTGTTCTGCATAAGATTTGATAAGGGAGGGCCAGTCTCCCCAACATCCCTGATTTTGTACCAGACTGTGTGTGCCTGCAGGAGACAGATGCACCCCAAAATGAGAGGGGAGTAAATCACGTTGGGACCTCCACTTCGAAACTACCTATGCGTACGGATTTTCACATCCAAACAATGGAATAGTAACCAGATCACATAAACCCTTAGTGGCCATGGAGAGACTTTTGGATTTCATTGTGAATGCCAGGGAACACACTAGAAGACAAGTAAGTCCCTTGAGGATGTAGGAACATGGTGAGAGTGAGACAGGAGATGTCCCTCTGTGGCCACCAGAGAATTAGACCTAGGCTCCCAGAATCATCCCGTTCAAGCAGAGCATCCTGAACCACATTTTAAGGTTCAGGTTTCTCCTTTGGCCCCCCACTTGCATCATCTGCTTCATTCATTCCCCCCTACCTGGGTGTGTGGCCACTGTCTCCTTTCTCTTAATGTGCTCACGCTCTTTCCTTTTCCAAAGTTGACCAGACAGTCTGGAGTCAGCAAGCCCTGTTTATAAGAAAAGAAAACATGACTTGATGGAGAATGTACAATTTCAAATCCAGGACTATGCTCAGTAGAGAAGAAAGCATATTAGATAGAAAATTATTTCTCAAAATGCTATTTTCTAATGGCCTCTTTAGAATAGTCAGGAAGGCAGGGTGTCTGGGTGGCTCAGTTGGTTGGACGACTGCCTGCGGCTCTGGTTGTGATCCTGGAGTCCTGGGATCAAGTCCTACATCAGGCTCCCTGCTCAGCGGGGAATCTGCTTCTCCCTCTAGCCCTCCCCCTTCTCATGCTTTGGGGCACCTGGGTGGCTCAGTGGGTTAAAGCCTCTGCCTTTGGCTCAGGTCATAATCCCAGGGTTCTGGGATCGAGCCCCACGTCGGGCTCTCTGCTCAGTGGGGAGCCTGCTTCCTCCTCTCTCTCTGCCTGCCTCTCTGCCTACTTGTGATCTCTGTCTGTCAAATAAATAAATAAAATCTTAAAAAAAAATAAGGAATAGATATCTCATTCTAAGACATGGGTGACAATATTCTATGCTATTTAGTTTCTAGAATTATCACAAATGTGGAGGGAAGGTTGCAGATAACCTCACAAAAGGGCAACGTTAAAGTGGAGATAAAACATCATGAATAATTCCTTCCTTACACCAAGAAACCCCTGATTATTTCCTTGAAATTATGTCATTACTGAGTTACACTAGAGAATTTTAAGACATGTGAACATATAGTAATTATATGATAGTTTCCTTTTGTGAAAAAAAAGTAATAAAGAAAATATCACATTGTGCAGAATAAAATGGAAACTTAAAGGTTCAAGACAAATTTAGAACCTTTATGTGTACAGGCCAGAATCTCCAGTAAACAAAAGGTTCACTTTGGTTTCGTTTTCTGGTGGAATCCGACAGAGAGACCCCGACCAAAGTGAACAAAGTTAACATCAGCTGTAATGAGAAAAATTGCAATTATGGGCCTGAAGCACGTAGGACTCATCACTGCTGTGATGTTATTTACTAAAAACCAAACCACCTCCCCCCAAATCATAATAGGATTCCAATTGTGAAAATATAGCAGTTATGAAATTTAAGGCACAGATTACTCCCGTGTCCTGTAATCTTTAAT
>ML110214.1:27351-41389 GCA_003697995.1 Taxidea taxus jeffersonii | reverse complement strand
GGCCTTAACCCACTGAGCCACCCAGGCGCCCCAAGAAATAGTTTTTCATAGTTTTTCCATAGTTATTATAATTTATTAAACACTTCAGAATTATGTTTTTTATAGAAAACTATTTCTGAAGTCAACTGAAAGGCCATGATGAAAAGATGTATTAAGTGAAAAAAAATATTAGATTTTTCTTGTCCATATAGTTACTGTGTCACAAGAATAGCATAGAAAGGACTGAGTTCCCTTAGTTTTTAGTACATTCTACATCAATATACAGTTTTAATTTTTTTCTTTAAATCAACACTTAAGTACATGTACACATTGAAAGATAGTTCTGAAATGTAGCTAGAAAATAAACACAGTTCTAAGATATTGAACAAGATTCTATAAACTAATATAAAACTGCAATAACACATAAAAGGAAAATAGTATTGGGATGAATTACCCAATGTACAGGCAACAATTATTTTTAAAAGACAGTGATAGCCTACATATAATGTTAAGAGATACAAATAGCTTCTGTATAAAGAAGCATCTCCCCATGCTATGCTAATTAAATATATCTTGTTTTCTTAAAAAAAAAAAAAAGTTAACACACAAAATAGATTTCTGAGGGAAAAAAAAAAACAATAAAACAAAACCTCCACACAAATAAGATATACTTGTCACAGAGAATGGTCTATTTATAGCAATTATAGTACAAGACTTACATGGCTACCAAAGCGAACACTTATTTACTTGGCACCCATTTCCTAATGGAACAGACTCACCAACTTGTAACCAGGCAACATGCCATCCTAACAGATGGTTCTGAGTGTCTGAGCCAAGACACCATGAATGAACATCAGATGTGTTTGCTGAGGGCAGGAGTCCCAATCAAAAATACCCAAACAGCTGTCTTTTCTAAGGTTCTGAACTCAGGGTTGAAGGTACATGCTACTCTTACTTCTTATCTTGTGAGATTAAGTTTTCTCAAACCTCTAAATTGTCTTCTGTTCATAGGAAATAACTTTTAAGAAATATTCTCTGTACACTGGACAATGGGTGTATGGATTGAATAATATTCAAAGTAGTGTTTTATTTGTAGATATGTTAATATCAGTTAATATATTAAATGTATGCAAGAGGGAAATAGCATATACACATTTAAAACTGGTATCGGTTGATATATATTTCCATCATTACCATTATTATTTATGGTCTCAAATTAATCTCTTCTTGTCTAGATCCATTGATGATCAATTTTTAGGAATTGCAACAGTCTGAGAATGGTAATCATGATCTTCTTCCTTAGAATTATAAAACCCTGATCACTACGCATGACACATCAATAAAAAAAAGATTACTTAGGGAAGTAGAAAAAGAACTTGAGAAAGCTAAAAGGAGAAAGAATTATAGTTAACACATAAAATATGTTCGAATTTATTTTAATTAAAAGTGCAAAATTGAAGCTACTTGATAAATTAGTCTTTATTGATCAGATTGATTAAAGAATATACATATTAGTTATCCAGAATCAGTAAATAGTCTTCATCACTTTCTGTCAGACCATAAACACTATATAGCCCTTTTGGATGTTGATCCTGTCATACACACACACACACACACACACACACACACACACACACACACATGCACATACACAGATGACAGAATGAGAGAGTGAGAGAATGAGAGAGTGAGAAGATATAAAGTTGGGTTTCTCCAGTTATTTGGCAATAATTATCTGAAGAGTAATGGGGAAGGTTAAAGGAAACTTCTTAGGTGTTTATATTTCTGTTCTTTTTAATTATTTGCTTTTGTAAGATATATGCATTGATATTATAATTCAAAATTATGTTTTCAGTAGAATTTAAAAAAATCCATGAACAGCACAAAATTACAAAAATAATTAATGTTCTAAACACATTTTAAGTCTTAACTCAGTTTTAATTCAGTGCTCCTCAAAGTTAAGCTTGTAAAATAATAATTATGGAGTCTAATAAAATAAAGATTCCATAGCTACACTTGCAGGGTTTCTAATCAGTGTATCTAGGGAGTAAACCATGAACATACATATTAATGACTACTCCAGTGATTCTGATGCTAGTGTTCTCTAACGAACATACTTTAACAAGTCCTGTATTGATGAATAAGAAAAAAGGAGTCTACAGTAGAGCTTTGTTTTTATTATAATTCACTACATAGTCATCACTTTTATAGGAAGCCTAACTCTGCACAATGCTTATTTCTCCTTTCTAAGTTATGATATAGAGGGTGTGGGAACATTTTCAGTGTATCCATAGCATTCATGTTATACTTATTTAAACAGTAGTCATGATCACATAACTATTTTTCTACAGCCTTGCTTCTGTCTTTCTCATAAAATGTGAGCTTTGTGAAAGCATGTATGATACTCACATATTCACTGATATGTCCCAAATGTCTTGTAAAGGTTTTGCTCATAAGTGATGAATATACTTGTTGGATATGTGCAGATGTTTGAAAGTATGAATAAATATATGAATGGATTCCTATTAATCTCATATTGTTTTATTTCTGTATATGCATTTTGTTCCCTTAACTAGACTCAGAATTTTGAGATCATCTGTCTCTGTAAACTACAATAAACACAAATGCAGAAATTAGTTTAGAGATTAGAAATTAATTAGAAATTAATTTAGAGATTAAAAAGAATAACAAGTTACCTAATGTTCTGTTGGGGATTTTAATTTATTTAGTGTTACTGAAAAGATAATCTGTCAGTAAATGGAAGGATAGAGAGAACAGAGTGGTTTAAGAGGTAAAAGTTTCAATTAGATTTCCAGGATTTGGATTCTGGTCTCAACACTTTTTATTTTGGTGGTATTAAGAATGTTTCTTACATCTTCTGCTTCCATTTTTTTATTTGTAAAATGTGAATGATAATAAAATAGTTATATCTTTAGACTCCTGCAAAGATTAAATGAATTATTTGTAACATTGATTGACATATATTAACCACTAAATAAATGATAACCAAATAAACTCTGGGTGATATTAATGAAGGGTCTTCTATATTTATTATTGAATATGTTCTAGAAAGTAAAATTTCATCAGCTGGGAGACTATTGAGTAAGTAATAAACCATAGTATGCAGGTAGATTATCACGTGACCTGTGGAATCCATGTTTTTAGCCAATTAAGGTATTAGCTCAGTAGTTGATTCTTTTGAGATCTATTAATGCCTTATCTTCTTATTCTTCTAGTAAGTAATTTTGAGCATTTGTGCCCTAGGTAAATCCCTACCAGAGAAATATAGAAACAAATAAATGCATAATAACAAGATTTTATACATGATGTAGAAGATGATACTAATGAATATCAGCACATGATATGTTATCTATGTAGAAATCATTACCCAAATTGTAAATTTATTTTTCAAATGTCTATATATTAATGTTTATATATGTAGCAGTTAGCTGTTTATAATCATCTTTCTTTTTCTGTATATATAGTCAATATAAGCTTAAGGCAATAACGAAGAATGTCATGGTTTTTGTTAATACAAGAAAATTGCTTTATTTAGGACTATAAGGCTGATTCAAAGATGAAATTCTGGCCCAGTCCTCACTATTATAATAGAGGTTGGAAGGTTTATTTGAAAACTTGAGAAGGTACGTTGCTTCTAATAATGGACAAAAACAAGCTCATTTTTCTCATGATTCCCAGATTAACTTGAAGTTCTTCTGCAGTCTCATGCCTTCAGCATGGAGTCTTCCAGCAGGTACTCCTTCTGTATCTCCTTACCTCACTTTCTAGGTGCCAAGGCCCACTGTTTTTGCTTCCACTAGAAATGGGTTAGGAGCCATATGTTTATTGCAGAGAAGGAGGAGGAAGAAAATAGATGAGAGAGAACAGTCTTTGACACATAACCATTTCTCATGCAGTCAGACCTTACATAGCTTCATTTCCATGAATATTTTTAGGTAGTAATTGAGTTCCTATAGTGCCATAGTGTCAAGACAAGGTAAAAAAGGAGAAAAGAAACAAGATAAAGCTGTTAAGGGGATTGATTTTTTTTAAAAATTGTTGAGAGCTGCAGAAATTATATTTCTGGTGTCAATTTCAATTGTCCCAGTGAGAAAACCAAGCTAGAGAAGAAACTACTCTTTCAGTTTTAGTTGTTTGCCTTTATTTCTTGTAGAATTTTATGTTAATGATTTTTTAAAGTTCAAATATCATAATTTGGATAGCACCTTTTGAATGTGTGGCTATTCAAATGGAAATAAAGACTTGAAAGTTTACAAACTCGACTTGTAATTTACTACTTAAAATACTGTTTTGTCCATCTTTTTTCCAGGATGTCCCCTTAAAAATACTTGAAGTTGGATCTATGTAAAGACAAGAGAAGAATTAAAATGATTGCAAAGTGAGTAAGTATAAAGAAAAGTACTATATGTGATTAACAGTTGCTAAAAATTAGATTATTAGTTAATTACTTCATAATCTTTGTTCTTAATATAAATCATGTTCTGTTGTTCTGTTCATTCTAGTTCTTGATGTGAATCATATTGTTGTTTTAATACAAATTTATTTATTTATTCCGGTTCAGTTACTCTGATTAGTTTTCCATATTTCCAGGTTTTGTTTAGTTTTAATATCAGGTAATTTCAAGCTAAACAGTTGATTCTAAGTTTGAAACTTTTAGGGTAAATTGTAAGTCTTTCTCAGGGATTCTGTCTTTAATGACTTAAAGACTAATCCATACATACTCTCTTTTTTTGATGGAACTCAAAAGTATTTTTATATAAACTCTAGTTTATCTTAATTACACAAATATGTGCAATAGTAACATTTTCTGAAGTGTGATTCTTAAATGGAAAGCTCTTTGATGTAACCCTTATCAGGAAAAGTTTTCTAGAGCATGATGTCTCTGAATGTTGCCAGAGGACTACTTTGATTCTTCTCTTTCTATAAGAGAATTCATCAAGCATTCCTTCACTCTTATAAACAATCCTGGCTTACCTGGGGTTTGCTCTTTATCAGTATCATTTTGGCTCTATTGGCAGTTGTGATAAATTGTCATTCATCTATGTATTTTCTTTCTCAATAAAAATTGTGACAATTGAAGGCCAGATAACTGAACAAAGAATTGCCATTAAAAAGCTTATGAATGAAAATAAAGTCTTCATTAACCATCAGTTAACCTAAGTATTACCTGAAAACTTCAAATATGTTTTCTTCTTCACTATTAGAATCAGAAGGTTGTCATCATAAGACATATTTTTTTAATCTCAACTAATTTTAATAGCATTTCTCATTCATTGACTCTATAGTATGTACTAGGTTCTGTTCTTATATAAATATATATGTGTGGGTGTGTGTGTGGGTGTGTGTTAGCTTATATTGTCTTTAGTCCTTTTCATGTATTTGATGCTATTATTATCTGTACTCTGGATTAGGATTCTGAGAATAGTGTGAGATCTCACAGTGAGAAAGTACTGAAAATAAGTTTCAAATCCATGTGTCAGTACTCACATGTTATGCTACAAACCAATATGCAGCACAGAAAGTTTTTATATATTAAAGAACTTCTATCTATAAAGCTTTTTAATGATTCTTCATATACAACATGACTAATAAAAGTTGATGACTTTTCTTGACAGTCATTTCTAAGAAGGATGAAAACAGAACTTGCTGGTTAACTAATCACAAGACAGTTTATAAAACTATAGCAACAGAATAATAGATTGGTTGAACACTTTATAATTGGATGGGAGGAAGGGGAGATCTGCACATTTAAAATGTAATTTAGGGAAGTAGAATTTATGGTATTACATGAGGAGTAATATTTAAATATTAAATATTTTAAGACTTCAAATTTATATTTAATGCAGATGGAGAAATGACTATCAAGATTAATTTCACTAGCAAAATGGCAGCTCCTTATTTCATTATTAAACTAGTTATAATACTACTTGACTCTTTTATTCTCTCAGCAAATATTTATTGAATTCTTACTGTTATATTAGTTACTATTCAAAATATTATTGTTTTAATTGGAGTGGGATAGAAAGTAATCCTGTACCAATGGATTTTCATTTTATCTTGGGAACATGCAGAGAATGGACAGTCAAAAAATAAAAAAAGAGGGAAGGAATTTTCAGTGGGGATATTATGGTAACAGCCACTTTTATTGAGTTCTTATTAAATGATAGACATTTTTCTTTTTATTTATATGCCTTTGATTTTCACAGCCACACTATCAGGTAGGAAATGTTACCATTCATATTTTTCAGGTTAGGAAACTGAACCACATATACATTAAATAGTTGGTGAGATTTAGCCAGACAATTTGTTTCTTTTTTTTTTTTTTTGATTGATGGACTTGATTGTTTTAGTTTTAGATTTGTAGAAAATTGAGGAAATAATACAGAGAGTTACTCTATAACCCCTCTCTCATTCACTCGCAAGTTTTCCATATGTTTAATTCTTGCATTAGTATGGTATATTTGTTACAATTGATGAAATAGTATTGATATATTATTATTAATTAATAGCATGACTTAGGACTCAATGTTTGTACCACATGAGGTTTGATAAATGAGTGTATAATATTATATATATCCTATTATAGTACCACAGAATAATTTCACTGTCCTACTACATAATTTATTCCTCTCCCCTTCTTTTTGGCAATTGCTGAAGTTTTTACTGTTTCTATATTTTGCCTTTTCCAGAATGTTATATAATTGGAATTTTATAGTGTTTTTTTCAGGCTTTTATAACAAAAATGCCATAAACTGGGTGCTGTAAAAAACAAGCATTTATTTCTCACATTTCTGGTGGCTGAGAAGTCTAAGATCAAGGCACTAGAAGATTCAGTGTCTGATGAGAGCCTCCTTCTTAGTTTGTAGGTGAGTATCTTTTCCCTATGTCTTCACATGTCAGAAGGGGATAGAGGAGCTTCCTTTCATAAGGAAACTAATCCCATTCATGAGGGCTCCACACCCATGACATAATCACCTCCCAAAGGCCCCACCTGCAAAGAACATAACAATGAGGATTAGGTTTTTATATATGAAATTTGTGAGGACACATTCATTCTATAGCATACAGCATTTGTAGCCTTAGTAGACTGCTGCTTTCACTGAAAAATATGCATTCAAGGTTCAATGCACATCTTTTAATGGCTTGATAGTGCCTTTCTTTTTATTGCTGAATAACACTCAATTGTATGGATGTACCACAGTTTGTTTATTTACTTTTATTTTTAAAGATTTCATTTATTTATTTGACAGAGAGAGCGATCACAAGTAAGCAGAGAGGCAGGCAGAGAGAGAGAGAGGAGGAAGCAGGCTCCCTGTGGAGCAGAGAGCCTGATGCAGAAGTTAGAAATCATTGCTTTAAGTTATGCTTTAAGCAATGAAGTTTTTAAATTAATTTAATGAATCTACTAGCAGGTCCCATTTTTGAAAAATCTGTATGCATGCATTATGCTATATAAAACAAGTATAATAGGCCATGTTTCCTTTGGGAATTTTTATATAAAAGTTAGCCTATTTTAATATCAAGAATTATTTAATATTACCATCGAGAAGTGAAATATTTAGATTTGAGGTGTCTTTTCTTGTTCAAATTACTATCCAGCCTCCCACAACAGCAGTGTTACTAACTTTCCACATAAACATTCAATGAGTCTGGATGATATTGATAGGTACTTAAACTATCTGCCAAAGATCCAAGAATGATAAGAATTTACCACTCAGACTTCCAAAAGTAATTTCTAAGATTCATATCAAGTGCATGATTGTTATAAAGTAATCTCTCCCACACTTTAAATTTTTGAAATGATATAGATAAATTCAGTCCACTAAAATTCCACTTGAGCCTATTTAATTTCCTATGATTTGGCTACATTAGCAAAAGGATTTTGTTTAGGTTTGGGGTTATGCTTGAATAAGACTCAAGTTAATCATTTAGGTACTTAAATGTTCTTAACTCAAGGATTTCCCCTAACAGTCATTTTAAGAACAGCTTTATATTATTCAATTCACCTATTCCTCAAAAAAATGAATGCAAGGAAATTTCATTCTGCTCAGATTTTTCTATCTTGTCACCAAAATGCAATCCTCAGGGCCATTTTCATTTACAAAGGCCTGTATGCTGCATGGATTTAAGCACCTATATTTCTCAGCCAAAGGGTGTTAATTACAGCTCCATAATTGTCCTCAACCTTCATTAATAGACACCATATTATACTGATGGAAAGTTCTGCTTAATCAGGTTTTGCCAAAATTACTCAGGTAGGTTACCAGGATGAAAGAACAGGGAGGCAAGAAGTATGCCTGAGGGAGAATGTGCCCCAATGTTATCTATCTTTCTGACTCTAAAACCAAGGCTGCACTGACAGATGTTTGTTTAGAGAAAGTTCAGACTTACTATTAGATTTTATTTTTAAACATTAGAGTTTGATGGTTTCAATTAGTGAAGAGAAATGAAGGCACAACTTGTTGCAAGACAATTTCAGCAAGGATGTTCCTTCTTCAAATACAGTTTCAAACTTTCAGTCCAATATTTGAAATGTCTAATGCTATTCAGACTTATGTTGATGACACATTTGTGTGATATTAATCCCTCAAAAACATATTTGTGAGATATAGCAGAGTAACTATACTATAAAACAGGCTTTGCATTTTTAATTTGCAAATACACATATTAGCTACCTAATCTATCTTGACTTAACACCATTAAGTCACTTTAAAAATATGAAACAAAAAGCACTAAAGTTTCAAGTACCTCATATCTGATACACACAGACACACAAACGCACACATTTGACATTTATCAAAGAAGATTCTGGTTTAAAAATGCTTATATATGAGTGTGTATGCATTTGGTGAAATTACTATATAAAATAATATTCACTCAATTCAAGCAAAAAAAAAAAATTCTCTTCATTATTGTACTACAAACACCACTAAGCTAAATCCTAAGAGGCTATAAAATATATTAAGACACAGTTCTCTTAAATTGATTACTTTTTGAACATACATATACATATTTTCTAAAAGCAGGCAAAATATGATACATTATTTTGGTGATATGAAATTTTTTGTAGCTGCGGATAAACAAGTGGTTAATTTTTGCTGGGGAATCATAAACTTTTAGGTAATTCTTCTTTAAAGGGATAATATTTGAGTCAAATCTTAAAATATGCATAAAAATAACTCACTAATGGCATTTGGCAGTAACAGTTCTTTCTTCATTAAAAGAACCATAAGCGTTTGGAAAGATATTTAAAAGCAGGTGTGTGTAATTAGATGTATGTGAACATTCATTCCAAACCACCAGGGCCATGGTGATTCTCAATACACAGGTAATAGGGAAAAGTACAACTAAGAGTAAGACAGAATGGAGATAACATTTCAATAGCAACAAGAGAACAGGAATATAATAAATCAAGTGTAAGTTTTTTTATCATGAGGATTATTAAGAGAATGAAATACTTCAAGCTGAGGAATGACATTATCCCATTTTATTTTATTATTATTTTTTTGACCCCATTTTAGTTTCCAAATAATCACTGAGACTGCAGTTGAGAGTGGATGGGAGGGAGGTGAAGGTAAGACTGGAAATCCCCTTTGCATTTTGTTGCTGAATTCAGTTGAAAAAAAAAAAAAAAAAGTAGTTTGACCTAAGGTATGGCAGTGGGAATTGACAAATACAGACTGTTGATAATTAGAAGATTAGAAAGATGGGACTTAGAAATTGATTAAATATGCTACCAAAATATAGGAAAGGTATCATTCCAAATTACCACACTTTATTTCATTTATTACTATTTTATTTCTTGCATGGAGTTTCCTTTCCCCTTTCCTCCATGACATTACTGTTTTTGTATTTCTAAAATAGAAATATTATATATATATATAAAATATAAATGTGCACAATATAACCATAATATATATGCACGCATACACATAATACTTCATGTTATATATATGTATATACATACATATATACATAATAAACTAAGAATTAAAGAAAAAAGAATAGACAGTAAGAATGTATTCCTGGTACTTTAACTCTGGGAATAGATTTCTAAAACTCTGTTCCTACCCTATTAAAACATGTGCCATATTAACATTAGTGAGAGATCTGTAAATGGTGGCGTAAAGTAAGATTGATAATTACTTTGCTTCCAAAGATATTTTTTCACCAGTTTATGTGAATAGCCACATGCCAGAAATTATACTACAGGTTTGCCTTTAGCTTGAAATGTGGTGTTAATCCAACATCAATATATTCATAGACCTGTCCTTACCAGTTACCAGTGTAAAAGATATTCAGTATCTGAAATTAATACTTTTTTTAAGGTCCCATGGACATTGCCTATGAAATTCATAAGAAATTATTCCTTGTCACAGAGTTGAATGTGGAAGGATAAGTTTGATATGGTGTCAATGTATCAAAATAACACATTTCATGCTGTGTGATAAAATTTTCACCACTGTCAACCTCAGAGAAAAATAATATTTTAACAGATTTACAAGAAAGCAAAACATGCTTCATTATCACTTTGAATATTTCATGAGATCAAAAGATGCATGTTTTTTTTCCAAGGAAAAATCTATTTTGTTACTGAGAAAAACTTGTTTAGGTTTAAAAAGGTCAACACATTTGAGATAAATGTTATATGTTCACTTAAAAAATAAGAATTTCTAAGTTCTTCCAAAGTTAAACCCATATTCTAATAGTTGTAATAAAATTGAATTTGTAGATATTCCATTTTGAATCAATACTTTGAATTAAAAAATGGACATTTTTAAAATACAGACAAGAGAAACTAACGTTATGATACAAGTCAACTTTAGCATCTCATGTGATATATTGTGTTGAAGCCATTGGGTAATAATATATCTCCCATCCAAGAGCTCCCCCTCACCTAACTGTATGATTTTAGACAAACTATTTCACTTTTCTAGGCCCTAGCTTGTGCTGCCATAGCCAAACATCACAGAATACAGTTTTGCAGAACAGAAATGTATTTTCTCACAATTCTGAAGGCTGGATGGCCAAGATCAAAGTGTCAGCAGGGTTGGTATCTTCTGAGGCTTCTCTCCTTGGCTTGAAGATGGTCGTCTTGTGTCCTTACATGGGCTTTCCTCTGTGTGTGCATGTGCCTAATCTCATTTTTACACTCTTCTTATAAGGACACCAGCCAGATTGGATTAGGATCCAAACTAGGGGCCTCATTTTAACTTCATTACCTTTCTAATGGTCCCATCTCCAAATACAGTTTCATTCTGAGGTACTGGGAATTAAGATTTCAACATATAAATTTGATGGGGAAACAAGTCAGTCCATAACAGCCTTAGTTTCTTCAGGATAAAAAGAAGCAGAAACATCATCTTAAAAATTATATTAATATAAGCAGTAACCAGAATTACGTTTAACCAATCAATCCAACTTGACAACTAGCAAAATTAAATTGGACTTTAACATAACTGCAAATATAATTTTCTGAAAGATTGCTGAAAACTTGACAATTATCTGTTTTCATTTAAAATGCTCAAAAAACATTATTTAGTTAACTACAAATATGTCTAAAATCATTCATGGCAACATAATATTATATTGAAACAAATTTTCAACATTAAATGAGAAACAAATTAGTAAGGCCAATACTCTAGGTCTTACCAGGACATGTCTCCATTCGTCTTTTAGTTATTTGACACGTGGTCAATTCCTCCTCACATCTGTAAATTTGTCTCTGTAAATCCCCATTTTGTTAGCAATGTGTGTCCTACTTTGGAGAAGGAGCATGTATATTTTGATGCCTAGAAAAAGCGAAGTATTAGTATCAGGCATAAATTTTTTAGATATCCTCTTATAAAACAGGTAGAGAAACATACTTCCTTGGTATATTACAGATAATCAATCTCAAGCTGTTTGCCAGTACAATTTAAAATGGCAGTTTAATAGAAGTCCTCATGACCAATATTGCTACTACTCTTTGAAATCATTTAAAATAGCTGATCAATGCATAAACAATAACAAAAACAATGAAGCTACACCAATGTAAAAAATGTTGGTAATTCCCTTATTTGAAGATAATGCCTCTTTTGTTTTTGTTTTTGTTTTTGTTTTGTTTTAATTTAGACTACTGGGGAAAGCAAATAAGGTATACATTATAATTTTTTAAATGAATAAATGAAATATTATTCCTATAGACAATAAAAATATAAAATACCTTTTTTTGCAATATGTAGGATATTCCTAACTTATTACCCACATGATATTTCAGATGTGAATAGATAGATATAGAGACATAAGGATAAGTATTCTGATTATATATCTATATACATATATGTATTTTCTTGAAAAAACACAAAATAGATTCTAAGCAAATGTAGAGATGAGTCTATACTTTTTTCTGGATGTTGGGTATTATAAAGATTTAAAGACATCAGTTTCTCCCCAAATAAATATATGTGATCAATACAATGACAATCAAATGTGATTGTCTTTAAAAGTTCTAATAAAAAGTTAGTATGTAAGAAAAACTAAGATTTTTTTTTAAGATTTTTACTTATTTATTTAACAGACAGAGATCACAAGTAGGCAGAGAGGCAGGCAGAGAGAGGGAGGTAGAAGCAGGCTCCCTGCTGAGCAGAGAGCTCGGTGCGGGGATCGATCCCAGAACCCCAGGATCATGACCTGAGCTGAAGGCAGAGGCTTTAACCCACTGAGCCACCCAGGTGCCCCCAAAACTAAGATACTTTAGAGGAAAAAAAACATTCAGAGGACTTGCCTTAACAGAAATGAAGGCTCCTACTAAGCTTTCAATGACTAACCAATTATGGTCTTATATCCAGGATAGAGAGCATGATTTATATCCCAAAATGGAAGTCTAGAATATGAATAATTTAATATATGATGAAGAAAACAAAACACATAATGTAAGGGAAGGGAATATTTACTAAGTGTTCAATTAAAATTAAAAATGAAATTAAAAAAAGATTCATATCTCATGTTGTATGCTAAAAATAGATTCCATTTTGAAGCATAAAAGCAGCAAGTGTAACAAGACTACTCATTATATTCTGGATAGAAAAAGACTTTAATAGCCAAAATGCAAAGGGAGAGATAATATAGGAAAAAAAAGGTGGTCTCATTTCTTCATCACCACGTTTCTGTTCTTTAACAAGTCATATTTATTTGCTCACCAAAACATATTACTTTCTATCAATTTCTCTCCATCTTCCCTGCCATCACCCAAAAGCTCATAGCTAGACTACTACAGGAGTCTCCTAAATTATCCTGTTCATTCAAAAGCTTACCCCCATTGATCTCTCAGCTGCAAGGTTATACTCTAAAACATTAATATTTTCTAACAATTATTGAACCTTTATTATGGGCTATGTACTATTCTCTCTCTTTGGCTATAACCACTATGTACAGGTACTATCCCTTGATTTTAGATTAAGAAACTAAAATTTAGGGGCGCCTGGGTGTCTCAGTGGGTTAAAGCCGCTGCCTTTGGCTCGGGTCATGGTCCCAGGGACGTGGGATCGAGCCCCATATCGGGCTCTCTGCTCTGCAGACAGCCTGCTTCCTCCTCTCTCTCTCTGCCTCTCTGCCTACTTGCGATCTCTATCTGTATAATAAATAAATAAAATCTTGAAAAAAAAAGAAACTAAAATTTATTAAATTTTTAAACATACACTAACTTAACAAGGTCACATGGCGAGACAGTGGCAAAACAAAACTTAACACCCAACCAGTTACAAGAAGAGCCTATACTATAATCTCTACATTACCATCTTGTAAAACAACCTAGTAATTTATCTAGAAGTGGAGAGAATAACTTTCAGCCTCTTCCCACAGCAAATAAAATCTCCATTCCAGTTCATTTACATGACTCCCATCACTTTCTCACAAGGATTGAATCATATTCCTTGCAATGAATTCCTTGAACTTGTCAGTCTGATTCTCACTTAAACCTTTCACTTCTGTCTGGCTCTTCCCATTGTCCATAAAATATTAACTCCTAAATATTGCCCACCTTCAACACACACACACA
>ML110214.1:16137-26951 GCA_003697995.1 Taxidea taxus jeffersonii | reverse complement strand
TGAATTCTTGGTTTTGACTCAAGGCATGATCTCAGGGTCATGAGATCAAGTCCCACTCAATGGGGAGTCTGTTTGAGATTCTCTCCTTCTTCTCTCACTCTGCTCTTCCCCCTACCCTCCCACCCCTGCTCATGTGCACTCTCTCAAATAAATAAATAATTTAAAAATGTGCATAGGGAGAACTATAAATAAAGAGGTTACAATGCTTGTTCAAGGCACACATTCTGTCAAAACAGAGTCTGAATTCCAAGATTTTGAAGCCCACGCTTTTAGTAAGTAGATAATCTCTCAATAAATATTTTGTACCAACAATTACTGAATGACTGAATAACTGAATATTTTCTATTTAGCCAAATTCATCAGTTTGTATGCAAAATTGCTAAATTGTGTTCATATTTCTTTTATTCATAAGTACAGGTAAATCCTATCTATGGCCTAATTTTGACTTACTCCTCAAAGTACAGAACTTACTTTTTATCTGCCAGAATGAACATTTGGCAGATAAGATATTTATTTTCACTTGTTTAATTGACCTTTTTAAACCCTTCTGATATGTTTAATGTCCTCACTATAAAATTATCACAGGAAGTATTAAATTAAGCATTTTAATGGAATATTAATTTATAATTCATAGTTGAATAGAACAGAATCACCTGGACTATTCAGTTCCTTCAGCGCTTTATTGATTTATTCATTAGTTTATTCTGTCAGTTTTACTTTGGGAAAATAATAGTGGAATTGAGGTTTATGGTGAGAAAAAGAATCCAGTTCTATTTTGGATTCTCTTGCCTTTACAAATCAAAAAATTCCAACATTATATTCAAAAGGAACAGAAGAAAAGAAAGATAGCAGGTATGCAAATACTGCTACTTAGAAGAATAAAAGGCATTTTTTTTCCCCTTTCCTTGAACAGTTAGCATTTTCTCCCTTGTCGTTTTCTTCTGTTAGATCTATCAACATCCATTTGTGGAAACAAAGTTCTAGTAAAACTTGGATTGCATCTCTTGGTGTTGGTTTTCTAAATAGATAAGTTATATATTTCATTGGATTACTAAATGCATTGTTAAAATGATAGGATAGAATTATTTCACCTTAAATAGAAACAACAAATAAGTGTGAATTATTTATCTACATTATGTTCCATTTTAGATCTCAAAAATTATGGATGAGATAATTTCAACACTTCAGAGAAATTTTTCCACCATCAAAATTTCAAATGTGTATATATATATATATATATATATATATATATATATATGTGTGTGTGTGTGTGTGTGAATATGAATTATATTCTTACTCATATTGGCATAAGAAGTTTTATTCTGTCACATCATAATTATATTTATAATCAAAATGCTTAGTTATTCTACTTTTTGTTAAAAAAAACTGTTAATGCCTCAGATGTATGTGGAATAAAAAATCTACATTATTTCCATTCTGATGTGTGGCCAACTGATAAGAAGCTGTTGATAACACAGAAAAATAATGTGATAGCTTTATGTACTTAGGGGTTGTGAAGCTGAATTTATTAAAGGGATCAAAGATACCTATTTTCAGTTATTTTTCTGTGTTAACAAATAAATTCTATTCCAATATGTTGTTTATCTGCTAAATATTCAGTATGTTAAAATGGAACCTAATGGCAATTACTGACCTTTGTATCTTATTAAAAAAAAAGGGAGAAATGGCATTAAAAATAATGAATTCAGGTTTTCAATAAATGCTTGCATTTTCTGTTTTTCTTGCAAGAAATGTGTATTAATATTGAGCTATAAGTACAAATAACAAATTAGCAGGACATTTTTTTCTCTTTTTCCTTAACTTCAAGCATTGCCATTTGTTATCCCAGATACCTTCTTTATCCTGCCTATGACCCAGTTTGAGGGGCATTCATGAATATTTATTTGAGTGTAATGAGGGTCAAGTTGAAGAAAGGTGATGAACCAGTACTTCTATGTCCTCACTCCTTTCTGTGGGAGTGGGTCATTTCTTAATGTGGCACTTTACATAATATGTGGAGAGCAAGGGTGCCTTCTGCCTCCCACTTGCCGTCCCTCAAAGGTGCAAAGGCAGAGTGCTGCCCTAACAAAATCATTTCTGTGTGAAAGTGGTTTCCCTTGCATCTGAACAAATATGAAGAGAGAGAATCATAGATGAGCATGCTGAAAGATTTTTCTTATTCATAAAGTGATGTGCAGGATCACTCAGGACCTATCTCATATTTAACCATGAGATCACAGAGCACCCTTCTTGGAGAACCTTGTATGAACAAGTGTTTTCATTTGTCTTTTGTTTCTATGAGTTTGTGTTTGCAGCATAACTGCTGCCTTTAACGGAAAAATGAATGCCACCACAGAAAGGAGCTGATTCTACCTAGATTCTTCTTTTGGGACTTGATTCAACTGTCCCCAGAAATTCTATTCAGGTATTTCAGTCTGAACTAGTCATCCTATATAGGAGGTCACACATCAAGCACTTTAGCCAGAAGTTTCAAAATCTAGTCTGTAACAGCATGTAGGCCCCTGACTAGTCCAGCACACTGATCAATCAATTAAGCTCCTTATCACAACTTCAAAAAGTAATTAACAGAAATTCACTTATAGAATGGAAGCACAGCAGCTATTGAAATAAATTTTCTGACTTACTACTTAATGGAAAATATTCATAATCAGATGTAATAAAAGAAATAAACTGATCCTCATTTATATTACTTAATTTAATTTAAAAATGGGATCAACTCTAAATAGATGCTGCTTTCATTATGAATCCAAAATGGTGATTCTCCTTATGGAGAATGTTGTCTTCCTAACTTGAAATTTTGTGACCTTATAGAATATCCAAAAACTTTTCCTATGTTTTATGGATTGCTTCTCAATATACAGATAGTTTTTCTAATACTGGAAAGTTCTACTGAATATTGCTATCTAAGTAAAAATGAAAACAGTGAATTATATGTCATTTAAAAGACAGGTATTTTGGAAAGGCATAGATAAATACCTGTTTAGGTTTTTTTTTCAATCTTTAACAATTTCTTTAGTTTTAATAAACATTATTTTCCATGAGACTTTTAAGAAACAGAATATATAAAATGGCAGCAACCCTAGTTAACAGGTGGTTTATGGAACTACAATAGTTTCTTCTAAATTCTGTTCTTATTCATTCTAGAATACTTTGGAAGTTTAGATTTTTGTTGTAACAGTCATAGTCCTTCATGCAATAATTTACTTAACAAAGTAAATCTGATAGAGCAGTGTTTCCCTAACCATTACTTACCCAAATAGGGTTGTTGCTTGCATTTTTTATTTAAACCTCTACTTCTTTCATGTGTGATTTTGTTACAAACTTTCAATACCTCTAAGATGTATTATGGAAAAAAAAAAGTATGTGGGGGCAGAAGAAGGTCAACAAAATTCCTTTAATATGTACCTTGCCATAGAGAGATAAAATCTAATTATTTTAAGTGGTGGAAATTTCAATGCACATTTAATTCATTGAGTCAGACCCCATTTTGTTAGTTTGTTTCAGAAAGAATATGTACCTGACTTGCATGCATATGTCATACTACATTTTTGCATACATTTGGGTATTTTATTGACAGGTTCTACCAACGTATCTGAATTTTACAAGCAAAAAGCACATATTATGAATTCAAAAGAGCAATATGTAGACATAAAGATTCCTTGTATTCAGGCAAACATCTATGTGACATCTCATGACGCTTTCCTAAAATGGCAATCGGAAAGAAAGCCATTTCACTTTGTACAAGTGAGACTTCCAGTGCCTTCCATAAGAAATGGATAAACCAACTTGTCTGGCACATTGAAGTGTTCCTTGTTATGTAGATGGGGACACTTTCCAGGATATTTGGACAGAGCACAGATAAGGCTGACGATAAATAAAAGGAACATGGAACAAAAAAATCAAACTGAAATCTTTTGAGTCTAGATTTTATGTCTTGTACCAAATTGTCATTTAAGAATTAAAAACCCCTACCACTTACTTTATCTGTCCAAGAGCTAGAACTTTTCATTTTTAACAGTGACAATATTTGTAATGCAGGGGCAGATGAGAATTATTTCAGTGAACTAGTTCTTAATATTTTGACTATTTCAGTGAACTAGTTCTTAATATTCTTAATATTTTGACAAAATAAAATGATATATGAGCAATAAAATGAGCAATAAAATGATCATTTGCTTTGGTGTTTGATAACACTTTCTGTTATTCTCATATTCATTACCTCTGATTTTTAAATTGTTATTTTGTGTGTTTATCATCTCTACAATGAAACTATACTCTTTGGAGATAGCAGTTATATATTGTTTTATTGCCCCTAAATTAATAATAATAACTGCTGTTCATATCAAAGTGTAGGCATTCCATTAGTATTTAGTGACTAGATGAGTGAACAGCACTTATGAACAGATTTAAATATTGTAAATAGAATTTTTTAAACTTATTTAAATTCAATTAGTTAACATATAGTGTATCATTAGTTTCAGATGTAGAGGTCAGATGCTCATCAGTTGCATGTAACACCCAGTGCTCATTACATCATGTGCCCTCCTTAATGCCCATTGCCCAGTTACCCTAGGCCTATAAATAGAATGTTTAGTTAACTAATGTAAGTATGATCACGTTAGTCAGTCCTGACCAGGTATAAAATGGATCAATATGGATTAGCTACAGTATTAAAAAAAAAAAAAAAGAAGAACAAGAAGGAAGGGAGATGATTACAACAATTAGGCAAGAGGGCTGCCACAGGCTGCTGGGAACAGCACTAGCAGCGGTAATGGTCAGAAATGGTAATAGGTGGGGGTGCCTGGGTGGCACAGTTGGTTGAGCATATCGAACTCTTTGTTTAGGCTCAGGTCATGACCTCAGGATCCTGGGATGGAGCCCCATTCAGTGGGGAGTCTGCTTGAGATTCTCTCCCTCTGCCCCTCCCTCTGCTCATGTTCTCTTTCTCTCATATAAATAAATGAGTCTTAGAAGAAGAAGAAGAAGAAGAAGAAGGAGAAGGAGAAGGAGAAGGAGAAGGAGAAGAAGAAGAAGAAGGAGAAGAGGAGGATGAGGAGGAGAAATAACACACATAGAAAAGATTCATGACAGGCAAAAGTGGCAGGCAGCAGCAGAGAGGAAAAACTATACTGTGTGTGTTTTTATTTGTTTTGTTTTATTTTGTTTTTTGTTTTGTTTTGTTTCTAAGTGACAAGAAAGTAACACCTTGGTTGTTAATCTCATCCGAGGAAAATTAATACAAGTACAAATACATTCAATACATCTTAATAACCAAGGCCTCAAGGCCCTCCTAGTACAGATGAAAAACATGGCAAAACAAATTGATAAGAGAATTAAAAAAAATCAGGGGTGGATAACTGTTAAAGAATAAAGAACCATATAGGCATTTGTAGCTTATGAATGCAAGAATTTTGACCATTTCAAGCACATTCCCCGTATCTGAAAACTGGGTTGAAAATAGTGGATTACTGAGAAAGCATTATATTAACACCTTTTCTTCCTTCCTTCCTTTGATTTATTTCTTCTTCAAATCTTTCTTTATTTTTTTTTCTTTCCTCCTTTTTTTAACCAGTGATGGAGAGGAGGAAATACAAAATTTCAAACTTACTTTAGACAAAAGCAGCCTTTCCTTTTTCTCATTTTCTTTCCTCTTCTCATTTCCACCTCCCCTAACTGGATGTCTTATTAAGATATTCCATAGATTTTTAAATTATATGTTTTAGAGATGAATGTGGAAGTGTGTTGGCAGTTGTGACTGTTAATAAACATTTTGTAAACCTTCCTTTCCTGAGGCACAATAACTATGTGCCATTAAAACTGAAGAATGTATTCTCAAGGGCAAACTGCAAGTAATTAATTTAATTTTTCTTAATTGGAAAATTAAATTAAATGTAACTACTGATCCCAAGGGTAAAGAAAGTTGAAGCAGCCTAATGTAGCCATCAAAATATTGGAGTATCCAAAACATAAGTACTTTACTATAAAGAAGATATTTTTTCTTGATCTTCATAATTTACAGTTGTAAATCTATATTCTAAATTATTTTTAAATATTCTTATTCTATGTAGTATGCAGAATACCCACCCCCACCACACCAAATTCTTTGCCTTCATCCCTGGTAACTGTGAATGTGACCTTACATGGCAAAATAGAATTAAAGTTTCAGATGAAATTAGGTTGTTAATCAGCAGACCTTAAAACAACAGATTATCCAGGTGTGTCCAGAGTAATCAAAGGGTTCTTAATAGTGGAGGAGAGCAGCAGAAAAGGAAATGAGAAAGAACTGACAAAGTACTGCCTTTAAAGGTGAAGGGGGTCACAAGTCAAGGAATACAGGCAGCCTCTAAAAAGGTGGAAAACGCAAGGGTATAGAGTCGCCCTTATAGCCTCCAAATGGATACAGCCTCGGCAATACCTTGATTTTAGCCAGTGAGACCCATTTTGGACTTCTAACCACCACAACTGCAGAATAATAAATTGTGTTGTTTTATGTCCTTGCAAATTTTTGTAGCAATTTGTTACAAAAACTGTAAGACTCTAATACATTCTGTATGATTATTATGGACCTTATACATTGTTAAGTCAAATAACATTTTGGTTTTTGAGGTAACCAACCAGAGCTATAAAATAAAAATATCCAAAGGATCTCAGGTTGAAATAAGTATTTGTTCTGATTACTATTATTGAATTTAACTGATATTAAACATATTATTTAAATTATATTTTGGGTTTTCATGGCTGTTTGGTTGCCATGCAAACTTAGAGACTCAGTCTCAAGTTACTAATTGATTTCAACATGAGTTATTCAACCATGTTAGCAAGAAAGCAGTGTCTTTCATATGAGCAAGGAAAAAGTAAAAAATCATCCTTTCCTGGCATATATTCCCATTTATTAGCGAAGTCTCCTTTAAAAGTCAAACGTTTATCAGAGGAATATACAATAAAGAATCAAGACTGGTTATTTCAAAATATAATCAAGTTTTACTATTAGCTCATTAGATATCTTTTAATGAAAATCAAAATGGATCCAGTTTATAATGCTAGGAAAAAAGTCATCTATCATCTCTTATTTTCCTTTGTATTATATCAAAACTTCATCTGTGATATATTATTAAAACATGACATTTTCTTTCCTGGATTATATGTGTAAAGTCATATTATTGACCATTATGTTTATACTTTGTTTCTCTTTCACCTCATTTTTCCTCAATTAATTGCAATAGTCTCTGAAATGTTCCTCCTGCCTCAAGTTTCTCTGTGTCTGTATGCGTGCTATTCTTCCTGCCTGAAATCCATCATCTTTTTTTTTTTTTTTTTGGATAGCAAAGTTATTTGCATTCACTGAAACACAGCTCAAACGTACTTCTCTCTGTGAAGTTTTCACTACTTTCCCATGCCACTAAGGTTGCCACTTACGATGCAAATTTAAAAATACTTTAATAGTATTTTTTAATTGGCATTATCATCGTCGCTTTATGTGTCCCTCTGCCTCAGGAGGTGAATTGTTGAAAAGCAAGGACACAGCACAGTGCCTAGGACACTCTATCAATATTTATTGAACAAATTAAGTACCTGATTAAATTCTAGACATGTGTCTTTCAATCTAAGATTCCATCTTTACTCTGGTGAGGTCTGGTATTAACTGTGGGATGGATCCAAGTCACTCAGCGTCATTAACCATTCCAAACCAGTTAGCAGATAAAAGAAAGCTGGAAAATGTTTGGTGACAAATTAATGTATTTATTAAAGAATCTCATTTTAAAGTACCTAATTTTAACTTCTACATGCTGGGTAACCACTTAATACGGTATACTAGAAGAAACATAAGGACCATACCACTCTGAATGCAGTAATCATTCTTTATAGAGGACTTACATTCCTTTAATTGTACACTTATGATCTATTTTGTTTTTAGGCGCAGTAACCACTAATCCTATTTGTATTTATTTATAATTTAAAGTTATTTTCTTTGTTTCTTTGTGCAAAATAAATTCAAATTAATCAGGATGCTTACAGATGCAATACAACCTGGTGTCTCGAGCCAGACAGCCTGACTTAAATCCCTGTTCTTAAACTGTGTTGGTAACTGAGCAAGTCAGTAAACTGGTAATTCGTTTTCCTGATAATCAATAGTAGAGTTTTCAGACTAGCCAGGCTGTAAATGTTTAGAGGGATCCAAAGAAAAAGTGTGTATGCGAGATAGAGCTATGTTGAAGGAATAATTACCAACACTGATATTTCTCCCATCCATGCATTCACTTGTTCTTTACGTGTTTAGTATGGTGTACGCACTGACTAGAGTTATAATCTATACACTCAGCTCTACAATTTTTAATAATAATAATGATATGATTATAGTTTTTTTATTTTTCAAAGTCTCCTCATATCAGTGATTATAATTGATTTACAGAACAGAACACTCCATAAATGGTAGTAATACTCAACTTTCGATTGAGTACTTATTGTATTAAGGATACTGTGCTAAGACCCTTATGAGTCGTGCTTTATTTAATCCTTACACTTTCAGGGATTTAGTTTAATTCCCATTTCAAAATTTTGAAAATTGGTATTTAATGATATTAAATAACCTACACACTTCAGTAACAGAAACAAGTATAATTTCTCTGATGGTTGAACTGTAGGGTTAATAATTAGCAACTGAAATAATTCTTCACCTGTAAAATAAGGTTAACTTAGGCTGAAAGAGGTAGCCTGATTGTAAGATGTTCTATAATTCAATTAAAAACCTGTAAAGGGCATTGATGAGCTTTACTGTCGAATGTAATATGCGAGGGAGGCAGTAGAGTTTTGATGAAACTATATTCTAAAATGCCGGGGGCGCCTGGGTGGCTCAGTGGATTAAAGCCTCTGCCTTCCGCTCAGATCAAGATGCCAGGGTCCTGGGATCAAGCCCAGCATCAGGCTCTCTGCTCAGCGGGGAGCCTGCTTCCTCCTCTCTCACTGCCTGCCTCTCTGACTACTTGTAATCTCTATCAAATAAATAAATAAAATCTTTAAAAAAATAAAATAAAATGTCTGAAGTCTGTGCTGAACCAGCCATACTTCATTTATTTGTGGTTCTTGAGTGAGATATATTTACAAGTGTCATTGACGAATGGGAATCCTAAGTATTGTTTTGGTGCCATCTGGTAAGATTAGTCCCTGCTAATATCCCATTGTAGGGTTGTTGGGTAATACTGGTTTGAGAGTGTGAAACTTGAACATCATATCCAGGCAGGGTCTTTTTTTTTTTTTTCAAGATTTTATTTATTTATTTATTTATCTATTTATTTGACCGAGAGAGACACAGTGAGAGAGGGAACACAAACAGGGGAAGTGGGAGAGGGAGAAGCAGGCACCTCACTGAGCAGGAAGCCTGATGCGGGGCTCAATCCTAGAACCCTGGGATCATGAGCCAAAGGCAGACACTTAATGACTGAGCCACCCAGGACCCCCAAGCAGGGTCACTTTTTAAAAAAAAATTAAGTTCCAGTCTTGCCAACAATGAGCTACTAAGACCTATAAAATAAACAACCTGGAGTATATATAACACAAAATGAAGAGAGTCCTCATATATGTCAACTTGTTCCATCACTCTGCTCATACACATCCCTGGAAAGAAGAAGAGAAAGCTGCCCTCATCAACGTTTCTGTACTCTGGGATGCAACTTACTAAACATAGCTCAATCAGTGTCATGGCATTAAACTAATAAATGTTCCTGCCTCTTGGAGTAAAAGTAAAGCTTGGAGTAAATCTTTGCAGTTTTAAAAGGATGGGTGCTAACTTCTGTAGAATCATGTTGTGGTGGTGGTGGTGGTTGTGCTTTGTTTTTTTAAGTCTAAATGTTATGCTCAGTCACAAGGAGGTACTGCTTGGAGCTAGATGGCAAACCCAAGTAACCATATTCTTTTCCTTCAAGACCAGCTTATGTTTAATGGAGTAGAGAAAAATATACACAGTACAGAGACAATACATAATACTTTCAGTGATATACATTTCATAAAATTATAATATTTTAAAGTTGAATGACATTTATTCAATATGTGCATAAGACTCTGGAAATATTAATTAGCTTTCTGTTCCATCTTCCTGGAAGCCAATAGTTTACAGTGTTCTTAATTTGGGTAACTGCTACTCATTAGGTTTGACTGAACACCTCCTAATTCTAAAATAATTAAATATTTTGTTACATGTATTCCTTATAACCTGATAGAAAAAGAATTATTATAATCTATAAATTAAAAATCAACCATAGAAATGCTAAGTTATGTTTCTGAAGTTATAGTACTAGCAACTGAAAGAGATTAATTTCAAATTCCTTCTTTTGTACACTGTATTTCATTTCCCTACAAAGTTTTAATGATATAGGAAATCTTACCTGTATCATATTTCATCTGACACATACTTTGATCTTCAGTTGTTTCTACCCCAGCACAGAAGAAATGACCCAAATGTCTACCTGATCATAGCACTGAAATAAAAGGAGACACATTTGTTACTCTATTTGCCATGAAATCTCTAAAGAAATAAGTTTGAGGCCACCTGGGTGGCTTAGTCAGTTAAGCTTCTGCCTTTGGCTCCAGTCATGATTCCAACATCCTGAGGTTGAGTCCCATTGGGTTCCCTGGTCGACAGGGAGTCTGATTTTCCCTCTCCCTCTGCCCCTCCCCTGCCCATGTACTTGTGTGGACATGCTTTCTCTCTCTTAAATAAATAAAATCTTAAAAAATAATAAGTTTGAACCCAAAAGCAGATAATCTATTTTCTAATTGCTTTTTATAATATATATTAT
>ML110214.1:0-15737 GCA_003697995.1 Taxidea taxus jeffersonii | reverse complement strand
TAAATATATAAACATTGCTTTCATATATCAAGTCTATATATGATTTATAAAAATCTTAAATTTGATTATATAATACATATATATGCCATGTTGTCTTCCTTATAATTAGCAAATTCATATATGCAATTGGGAAAAATATATATATTCAAACATTTTGTAAAACTAACAAAGTTTGTTAGAAAGAAGGCTAATTCTTTAATTGTTCTTGTTGTTTATATAATGTTTCAGTTTATACTTTTCCTTGGCTGTTTACATTCACACTTCTGATCTCAAATATAATGTGCCAAAAATATATGTGAGATTTGTTTCTTTTGCCTTCAAAAATTAAATTATTTTCCTTCCTCTCTCCTTTTCAGCCTCTCACTCCCTCTCTCTTTGTCTTCTATGATGAAAATGTAGGCCAACAGTTTTCTCAATTTTTAAAGTTATTTACCATCTAACACATACAAAGAAAGACCACTAGGACAAAAATGTAAATCAGGTCAGCTATCAGCATTATGAGCTGTTTAAATAAGATCTTATTCCAAGTTTATACAGAGGAAGGAGCCTACGACCCAGATCATTACAAAACGAGTATGGTCAATAGAGAAAGTGCTCTCCATTTTTATTGTTTGTTCCTGTTTTTATGATATCATTTGAAGTCTTTCCAAATGAATATACAGTGAGAGACTAGAAGATTGAAATATCCAGTTCATCTTTATTTTATTTCACTATCTTCAAGGAAGAAAATACTGTACCGTGCTTTCCGTTGATGTGTGTAGGCTATTTTGGCATCTTTCAAGTCCCAAAAGGACATCCTTTTCTTTTTTTTGCCACTAAAATAAGCTCATGTGTTTGAAGCCACTAGCACTCTTCCATCTCTTCAGCAGCCACGGTCTACTGCGTGCCCAATTACCTCTTACTTCTTGTATGCAGGAACCTTCTCATGCAAACTTGAATTCCCCTAAAAGCTATTGTCAGAACTCCAGGAACATCCCTATTAATAAAGTAAGGAAGGCGCTGTTGTGATGAGTCACAAGAGAAGGTGCAAACCCAGTTTTTTGAGGACTTCATGAAACCAGCACAGTCCTTTAAAATGTTCATCTGTGATATTAGCTTAAATTCTTTAATTCAAAAAGTAGCACCCACCAACTTTTAACTATTTGAACCTAGAACACTAGGTTGGCCTAGGAAATGATGTCAAAAAATGAGAGAGAAAAAATTCCCTGAGTGGTTCAAAAAGGAAAACAAATATTTCCTGTTATGTTTGCACTACAGGCTCATTTCCAAACACTTTCGCAATTTTTTTTTTTCAATTTACCAAGTTTGAATAGTACAAAAGTGGTAAGCATTTGCTAAATCTATTTTTCTGTTCCATAATCCTTTAAATAATTATGTTATTAAATATGTGAGGCCTCTCAGAATGTGTTCTGTTTTTAAATTGTTTAGATATGCTTCCATCCTGACCTATTAACAAGCCACCCAGTTTTATTATGAAGAGTGGCCACCTTCCATTTCTAATGCTATTGCAAGTTAGCACTATTGAAAAATATTTTTTTCCTCCAAATATTATTCTGTTAAGTAACCTTATATAATTATAAAAACAATAGGTTAGACTCATGTTTATATATTTATTGTTAGGAAGAGTGGTTTCTTAAGTGGATATAAAAAATAGATGTTTACATATAAATATAAGATGAATCTCAAAGCATAAGAAAAAATTTTTATACTAATATCTTGAAAAGTGTGCTTCAAAACAAGTTTGGACTATAAGTGGAAGGACATAGCTTATGAAGGCCAATTCTTGCCATTATGTGGGGAGAAGGAGAATAAAGGGTGGGAGGTATGAAAGCAGCTCCTTATATCAATGTTCAATAGTAGTTTTATTATAGTAATCAAGGTCTGGCCTTTAATAGGTCTTTAATAGAATCAATTGACTAGAAGGCAGCTTCAGAGGTCGGTTGGTCCCTGCTGACATTTTCCTGAGGGTCAGATTTAAATGTATTATAGAGTAAGGAAGGACAAAATGGTGCTTAGTCAAATTATAATCACAATGAAATTGCAAAGTCTATATATACTATCCTATCTTGCCTAAGTCATCTTTGATGTTATAAAGAAGTCGAAAATTTCTTTTTGACTCCCTGTTGTTCACTTCCTTGCTTGTTAGCAATACCTTGACACTTTTTTTTTAATGATGATATGTGACATATGAATGACACTTTAGAAAAATAAATATTTTATAGTTATTTATCTTATGTTAAGTGTCCCAATTGCAGCACATGTAATTTGTTTTTAAATTAAATATTTCAGGGACGCCTGGGTGGCTCAGTTGGTTAAGCGCCTGCCTTCGGCTCAGGTCATGATCCCAGCGTCCTGGGATCGAGTCCCACATCGGACTCCTTGCTCGGCAGGGAGCCTGCTTCTCCCTCTGCCTCTGCCTGCCACTCTGTCTGCCTGTGCTCGCTTGCTCTCTCTCTAACAAATAAATAAAATCTTAAAAAAAAAATTAATTAATTAATTAATTAAATATTTCAGTTCAGGGATGCCTGGGTGGCTCAGTCAGTTAAGCCACTGCCTTCAGCTTAGGTCACGATCCCAGGATCCTGGGATCGAGTCCCACATCAGGCTCCTTCCTCAGCAGGGAGCCTGCTTCTCTCTCTGCCTCTGCCTGCCACTCTGCCTACTTGGGTTCTCTCTCTCTGTGACAAATAAATAAATAAATAAATAGATAAATAAATAAAATCTAAAAAAAAATTAAATATTTCACTTCTATCAATTTGGTTGATCTTAAGGAATACATAAAGTGTACATGTTCTCCATTATGTTATTGTTATTAATAAAGATACACATTTCCTTTCCCACCCATATACCATTGTTGAAATTATTAGTTGTTCTGCAATAATTTTATTTTAAATGTATTATATACATTAATGCTTGACATATGTCTGCTTTTAATGTTTTTTTACAGTGAATGAATAGTAATATATGCAAATTAGAAATTTTTATTTGTGATATTTATATACACTTATATACACTTACTTTATTGGATTGATTGATTGGTTTCATAGTTATCAAATGCCTGAAGGATATATTTACAGAAACTATAAAACCTATATGTAGTATATAATACATTTCTCAAATTTTTTTCAAGATTAAAAAAAAAACAGCCCAGAAATAGTTAAGATACCCCATCATGGAATGCCTTAGCTCTTCAGCAAGACTGAAACCACCATGGAGCTGATGAGGGGTACTTTAATTGCCAGTCAAGGGGTTGTCCTAAATCCTCCCACATGTCGAAATCCTGATATCAGAAACATATTAGAAAGTTATTTATTTACTGAGGTGACAGGTAAAGATTGTGACAAGCCTTATATGGGGATGAGACTCTAGAGTGAAATAAAGAATGCAGAACTAATGGAGGAAAATGTCACTTGCTAATCTCCCTACTCACAACTTATTTCACTTTGGACTACAGTTCATTGCACCATATGGAGAGAGAAAACAGCCACAAGTGAGATTTTATCTTACATATTATATTTATTTATTTTTTTTAAAGATTTATTTATTTATTTATTAGAGAGAGAGAGATCACAGGCAGACAGAGTGGTAGACAGAAGCAGAGGGAGAAGCAGGCTCTCCGCCATGCAAGGATCCCGATGTGGGACTCGATCCCAGGACGCTGGGATCATGACCTGAGCCGAAGGCAGCCGCTTAACCAACTGAGCCACCCAGGCGTCCCTTACATATTATATTTAAATTCTTAAGATATGATGCTCATATTCAGTAATTAGAGGATTAAGTAAGAACTCTTAAACATTTCAATTAATTATAGTTCTTTTTTTTTTTTCCCACTGAGTGAAAGTTAATTTTAGTTACTCATGATTAAATTAAACAGGTAAAAAAGGAGACAAGAAATTTTATCTTAAATTTGAGCACTTTTTTGGCTACTTGAATATATCACTACTTTAGCAGTGATAGAGTCATCTCTCTTTCTACCAATTTTATATTTCAATAAGACAATATATACTTAACTCTAGAGGTCTTTACCTCTCTCAAAACACTTAAATATATACTCTTATATGCTTTATAGTTGAGAGACCATAAGTTGAAGACTAAGGTATTTGGAATCCATATCTTTGGTGTTCCTAGTGTACTCTTCTTCCACTCTAATATAAGAAATTTCTAAGGCTCTAAAGCATCATTTCCACAGAGATAAAATTTTGGTGAAATAATAATCAGTAAACATGGAGCACCTGGGTGGCTTAGTCAATTGAATGTCTGACTTAATTTCGGCTCATCTCACTCTAAAAAGGAATAAATAATAACCAGTAAACAAAACTAACACTTCTACAACAAATGTCTCAATAATAAAAAACTGAACTTTGCCTTGTAACAGATATAGGAGTTCAGATTTTTTTTTTTTTTTTTTTAAGATTTTGCTTATTTGAGAGAGAGAGTGAGAGAGAGCATGAGTGGGAAGAAGATTAGAGGGCGAAGCAGACTCCCACCGGGGCCGGGGGCCTGATATGGGACTCGATCCCTGGACTCTGGAATTGTGACCTGAACCAGAGGCTGCTTAAGCAAATGAGACATCCAGGTGCCCAGGAGTTCAGATTTTTAACCATTATGTTAAAGGTTTGTTAGTGTTGGCTCTTTGAGTGCTATTGGGTAAAGCACTTATAATCTGGAGATTAAACACACACAAAAACACACACACTCATTCATTGTTAGCAAGAAATTTAAAATACAAGAGAACTAATCTCATATTCTACAAATGGAGAACAAAATCTTTCAGATCACCAAGGAATATTTGTCAAATGATAATAATAAATAAAAATAGTGATCAGAGATAACAGAGAAATTTTTAGTGGTCTCTGAAATCATAAACTGTACTTGTAGCATATTTTAAATTCACTACAATATATTTAGAATTTAATAGCACAGGTAAAATTAGCAATAATCAAATATAATTTTTAAAAGTCTTAAAATAATTACTTGTTCAAGCAAGAAATTAAAATAAGTCAGAATTTGAAACATATATAATCTGAATATGGAGATATTCCTCAAAGAAAAATTCTGCAATCTCAAATATTTTCATTCAAAAGCCAAAAGATTAATTAATTAGCATTATCTCTGAACATAAAAAATATTGTTTTTAAATTAATAAATCATGGAGAAGATAATAAAAAATAAAAATAAAAAGCAAGGTCTTTAATTATGAAAATAAAATTATAATCATATAAAGGAAAGTGGTTTAGTCAGTTAAGCATCTGACTCAATCTCAGATCAGATCTTGGTAGGTTTGTGAGTTCAGACCCTGCATCAGGCTCCACTGGGAGTGGAGACTACTTAAAAATAAATAAATAAATAAATGAAATGAAATGAAAAAGGAAAAAATAGTATATTCTAGAAGTTATAAAAAGGGACCAGAGACAAGCAATAGAAGAAACATGAGAACCTTTTTAAATCATGAAATATATACAATTTGAAAAATAGGCTAATTTGAATGTCTGAAAAAGGGATGATATTCCATGGTAAAAATCTATTTACTTATGAATATTGAACTGTAAGCATGAAAAATATCTGAGTTTATAGCAATTGTCAAAAAATATATGATTTCCTTGTCCTGAGAATTTTGGATGTATTGAAAAGGCAGTTATTGAAAAAATATTTTGCAGATAACCCATGAAAGTTATTTACATCAATAATAGCACTTAGTGAAGTGTTATATGTTAAGTATTAAAAATAAGTAATTATCTTTCATGTAATTACCATTTCTTAAATTAAAAAAAATATTTTATTTATTTATTTATTTGACAGAAATCAATAAGTAGGCAGAATGGCAGTCGGCGGAGGTGGGCGGAGGAAGCAGGCTCTCTGCTGAACAGAGAGTCCAATGTGGGGCTCAATCCCAGGACCCTGGGATCATGACCTGAGCTGAAGGCAGAGGCTTTAACCCACTTAGCTACCCAGGCACCCTACCATTTAGAAAATATACTAGAAATGAGTCAAACTTAGATCACAACTTAAAATAGTAGAAGTATAAGATGCATAAATAATTTTATAAGAAATATGTAATATCTGTATGAAGAAAATAAACTGAGTGAAAATTACATTTTTGCAAAAAAAAAAAATGGAGAGGCTGCAAATATTAATACAAAACAAATATTCTCAAACTAAATTTTTAAACTATACAAGCCAGGCCCAAAAATGGTTGGGCATGTGAAAATGACTTAAAATTTAGGAAAAAATAAGATTACAAAAGGAACTTTTCCTTTTCCAGATAATGAGTATTATGTGGTGTCATTTTTTATAATGCTATGATTCTGTTGCAAAAATAACAACAATTAATTAATAGTACATAAACTGAATGCAGTCTAATAATTAAAATTCATATTATAAAACATAAATCTGTGCATAAAACACATCAAATGATGGCTAGAGGACTGATTAGTAATTTTTAAATGTATTTTAAAAATATTTTATTTATTTATTTGACAGAGAGAGAAAGAGATCATAAGTAGGCAGAGAGGCAGGCAGAGAGATGGGGGGGGAGCAGGCTCCCTGCTGAGCAGAGAGCCCAATGCTGGGTTGGATCCCAGGACCCTGGGATGATGACCTGAGCCATCCAGGTGTTCCTGATTAGTAATCTTTTAAACTAAGTTAGATCTTCACTTTATACAAAAAATTTAAAAAATTCAAAACATTAATGTTCTTTTTTTCACCATAATTTTTCATACATTTATCTCAGAGTAAGCACACATGTTAAATAAAATTATATAAAAGTAATTTTTATCCTTTTTAACCACTTCTTTAAAATATGTTTTTAATTTACTCTTCATAAATAAGTACCTCATAAATTTATTACTTCCCTATGGATTATTTAGCAACATCAGCAAGTAAAAATTAAATATCAACACACTCTTTGTAGTGTTGACAGTTCTACAACAGCTACAAAACATGAGAATCTATAATAATTTTTCTGGATAATAGCGTGTTTTGACTTATATTCACTGATATTCTGTTAATTAGACATGTGGCAAGTGCTGATTTCTCTGCTACATCGCATATAGCATCTGTCATCAAATATTAATAAAGACAGTAATTTTTGATTTGATAGAGGATAAGTATGTGAATTTTCTCATGTTAATGCACAAGAATATCTTCTTCCTTCCCTCTCTTCTCTTTATTCCTTCCTTTCTTTTCTTTTTAAAATGCTTTCTCTCTTTTCCTCTTCCTCTGTTTCTTTGTTCTTTCATCTTGCCAATGGATTATGAATCTTCCTATTATAGAAGTTTTTATACTAGAATTAGTAGACAGAAGGCAATTTTACATTAATTTCAGTTACTTCCTTGCTGTATTTTTTTTTTTCCATGCATCCGCTTAAGTACTTAGTTTAGCAAGCTGAGAACCATGATGTGTAGAGGTAGTGGCTGATGGGGAGAAGAATGGAAGCCAAAGAGAGCATAAGGCAAGCAAACTAATTCTGATACAAGTATTCCACAAGTACGAATTTACTTATTTATCTGTACTTCTGGTTTGTGTTCTCCACTTCTCACCCTAATATTTCTTTCTCCCATTGGGGGAAATAAATGAGACATCTTATTTACTATTACTTATTTACCATCCCAAAGAATATTTAAAATATTATTGCAAATTCCTGTGTTAGAGATAGGAACTGATTTCTCTAAGGACATGGATAATTTTATGTATGATCTTATATACCTATGATCATGGAAGCCACTAAAACTAACAAACAGGGTCTAACATAAAATTATGGTCAGAGATTTGAATAAGAAGATGTGATGAAAGGAAAGGGATGACAATTATGTGAACACCTTTATACCCAAGGGAGAGTGTTAGTCACTCTATAAAAGACAATGATAATCTGGATGGTATTTTTTTTATAATTTTTTTTATTTTATTTAAGCTTTATTTAAACATATAATGTAACCCCACCACCCTCACCCAACCCCTCTTCCCCCCACCCCCCTCAGTTTGTTTTATGACATTAAGAGTCTCTTTTGGTTTTTCTCCCTCCCGATCCCATCTTCTTTCATTTTTACTTTTCCTACCACCTTAACTCCCACCCCCGTTGCATCTCCACTTCCTCATATCAGGGAGATCATGTGGTAGTTGTCTTTCTCCAGTTGACTTAGCCATCAAAAGAAATGAAATCTTACCATTTGCGAAGACATGGATGGAACTAGAGCGTATTATGCTTAGCGAAATCTGGATGGTATTTTTAACAGAATATTCTATTAAAATAATTTCTGTCTCCAAAAATGCAAATTAGTGTATATCATTTCAATTTTCAACAATATCCTCAGCTAAGGATTAACCAAATGTGAGATATTCAAAAAAGATCATTAGTGTGATAACATATTTTAGCCTTCTAAATAAGACAAGATGTAATTTTGTAGAACCAAGTGAGTTGGTAGAATAAATCAATATTCAGAAGAAGTCTTCTATCAATTGTTTAGACTGATTGAGTTGCTGGTGGATTAATTTTACTTTAAGTCAAGATTGAGTGATGGGCAGGAAATCTATCAGATTCAACAGACATAAATTTTAATTGGACTCGTGAAGTATGCCACAATTATAAATAAAAATGTACTTTCACACATACCCTACATATATACACATATATAAATACCTTGTACAGATAAGACTTATTAACCTCACTTCAATAAGACATATAATTATGAATCACATACTTTTAATTTTTTTTTTTTTTTTTTTTAGATTTTATTTATTTATTTGACAGACAGAGATTACACAAGTAGGCAGAGAGTCAGGCAGAGAGGGGAGGGGAGAAGCAGGCTCCCTGCTAAGCAGAGAGCCCGACGCGGGACTCGATCCCAGGACCCTGGGATCATGACCTGAGCCAAAGGCAGCGGCTTAACCCACTGAGCCACCCAGGCGCCCTGAATCACATACTTTTAAAATGATCTTTGAATCTTAATTTTTTAATGTTCAACAGGTAAGATCAATAGTGTTCTTATAATGCATGTTTCTTCTTTCCCCCCAAATAGTATGTTAAAAACATGATAGCAAATTTCCTGACCCAAGATTCCAAGTTGCAGCTAGGAAAGAGGGAAGTAGGAAGGGACAATTGGGGGCAAATCAGTAATAAAATATGCATTTTCCCATTAAAAGTATGTGGTGGATTTCCCCTGATTAAGATAAAAGTAGATGGGACGCCTGGGTGGCTCAGTTGCTTAAGCAGCTCCCTTCGGCTCAGGTCATGATCCCAGCGTCCTGGAATCGAGTCCCACATTGGGCTCCTTGCTCGGCAGGGAGCCTGCTTCTCCCTCTGCCTCTGCCTGCCACTCTGTCTGCCTGTGCTCACTCTCTCTCTAACAAATAAATAAATAAAATCTTAAAAAAAAAAAAAAGATAAAAGTAGATGACTTTGAGGCAATGGATAGGTCTTAAAAGCTATCTTAACTGTAAATACAGTTCCATTAAGAAACATCTGAAAAACAGACTTAAAGAACAGCAAAGACTATGGACTCACCATGTCCAGGTTTTATATATTTTATATATTTGCTGTGCTTCCTGTACTTTTCCAGCCATTGAAATCTTATCAATTTTTTAAGTAAGTGATTTTATAAGGTGGTCTTTTAGCATCAATTAAAATAGTCTTTAGTAGACTTCTATTAATAAAAGTTACTTGCCTTACATAACACATTTGCTATGATTAAAATATTATCAGAAGTTTTATTGATAGAATAATATTACTTACTTCTGAGAAAGGGAGAAAAAGAGAGAGAGAGAGCAGTCCTTGGCCTTGAGAAACCGGGGTGACACTAATAGCTAAGTCATGTTATTGTCTCATTAAACATAAGCAATCTTGCAGAATACCAACTTCAGACAAGGTTACTCTGAGTTGAGATAAAATGAGACAAAGCAAGTCCACATCCTTATTTTTTCTAGGTACACACAAAAACACACTCACCTGACATCAGCAAAATAGCAAATAACTCCTCTTGGTTGAAATAAATGACTACTACTTCTTCACCAACTATGGTTTATTTTGCTTCAGGTCTCCCACCCTATAAATAAGATTTACTGAGATAATCATAGAGTTGTTCCTACTTTTTAACAGCATCCTATCTAGAGCAAACTTCTACTTCTTTATACCCTCCCCCAAATCACCCATGAAAGCTAGAGTCCTGTTCTAGGTTCTTGCTAACATCCTCTTTTGGAGACACACCGTGGTTCCCCATTTATTCATGGGGATGAATTCATATATTTCTCGTGTTCTTTGACTATAAAACATTGACACTTTAATAGAAGTGACATATTCCGTAGATTAAGTTTACTATTAGGTGAGGAACAGTAATCAGCACTGATGCTTATAATGGTCAATGAATTCCTATTAATTTATGGAACATCTTTTTATAAATTGATCCCTTACCACATACCAGGATTTTAAGTAACTGTGTGTGTATGTGTGTGTGTAAAATGGTGAACAAATCAGACTTATCCCCATCTAATTGTGGCAATATTCTAATAGTGAAGACACATAAAACTTGACTACGTACTTCTCTGGTCATACTATGGGTAGTGTTGGATACCAGTACCTGCAAGGCCCCCCAAGTTTCAACTTCAAGAACAGTTTCAAACCTCTGGATTATTTCATCTACTCTCCTGATTTGTGTAAGCATCACACCACACCAGGACATCGGAACTAGTTACACTCATCATTTTCAATCTGTCTTTATCTTCATTGCTTCACTTCTGCCTTCACACAGCTTAAATTTCCTTGTCTATCATTTTTCATTTTGGATTTTGCTCTCTTTAATTTCATTGTACTCATTTGTTGGGGGTTGGGAGGGACCTAGATAAAACAGTTTTTCTGCTCTTTTTTGGTCATAGCTAAAAGTATCTTGAGGAAAAATAAAAAAGGACAAACATGGACACAGTTTCTAGTTAAATCAATGACCAACACCATTACACAGGACCTGAATGTTTTTCTTCATCCTACAAATTCCACATTCCATCATTCTTCCACTTTTCTAGTTATTCATTTGTATCTTCTAATCTCCCCTCAAATCTCCATACAGTCTCCTTCCTTTTTACTCTGAATTGATTCTTTGCTTCCTAATTTACTGGCAGAATAGAATCAGAAGACAAATTCCAAAAGCTACCATACCACCTGTGAACATCTCTCTGGATCTGTGTGCATATATTCTCAGTTGCCTATTGCTATGGATGGACTGTCTGGATTCCTATCACAGGGGAAATACTCAGCTAGTTCATTAGGTATCATCTTACTTGCTCTTAAAGTGATTACTAGCAGTTCCACCTTTCATACCCTACTTCATCAACTTTTTGCTTTCTGCTACATCAATCCCTTCAGCATTCAACCTCTCTTTCATTTAGCCAATCTTAAAAACAGAAACAAACAAAACATTTTCCTTTTCCCTGCTGCCTCTTCACTTCTCTGCTGTAAAACTCCTAGACACACTCTTCTACACCAGAAGCCTCCAATGCTGCTCACTTCCATTCTAGTTTGAACATAACGTAGTCAGGTTTTTTCTCTGACTGTTTTTTTATGTCTTCTCTTTTCAAGGTAATCATTATATTCATGCTGAATCCAGTGGATATGACTTCCTAATAAATTTCTTTACTGGGCATTCAGGACATCAAATTAACTTATTTTCTTCTAATCTCAAGGACTGTTCTCACAGGACCAAAGTCTAAGTGCTGTTGTGCTCTATGTCATAGTACTGAGAACTTTTTCCTATTTTCATTCACTCCCATATTGTTCAAATCCCATGGCTTTAGGTTCTTTATATATCCCTAATTACATATAAATTTTTATCTCTAGAGCCAGATCTTTCCCCAGAATTAGATTAATTCATCCCATTATTTGTTAAATGTCTTTTCTTGATTATCTAATAGTTATATCAAACTTAGTACATTATAAATAAATTGCTGTCATTTAACTAAAAAAAATGCATAACAAATGTCCTTGTCAAGGGTGCAAAAAAGATGTACAATGGTTGAGAGACAAAAATATTAGGATCAATATGGCCTTAGTATGAGTGGAAGCAGAGAGACTCTATGTGGTTTGTTTTACTTACTGCCCAACTTCACTCATTTTTTGAGACTGTGACTGCCAGTTATCCTGATGCATCATTAACAGGTTAGAGTCCATGTGGAGCACAAATGGATAAGTCTGTATGGTTCAAGTGGTGAACTATAACAGACTCCATTTATTTTCCACCCTGTATCTCATAAGCTTATATGCTTTCACCTGTAGTTGTAAATGAAGTAAGTTTTCAACATTTGTCCCTTATCTCTTTGAAGAACCAGTATCTCTCTTATCTTCTGTCAGAGAGCATTTTCTAATATAGTATTAACTTGTATAGCTGCATTCACATCAAATCCTTAAATATGGAGGACTTCCTTTCATTAATCAGGGATGGAAATTATTAGATGATGTTGCAGCCTCCTGTCCACTTAATGGAATGGATAACCTGTGAGATGCCTCACATGGTTTTTTGGAGCATCTGACAGATTAGTCTTGGTTAATTGATTGTTGATGTACATTTTATTGTCTTCTCTCTCTCTCTCTCTCTTATTCTCTTTTTGTTGGTCTTATTTTACCTATTGTCACCTTTTGATTTCTGTGATCATCTTCCAAATAAACTATCTGCACCCAAGTTCTTGATTCAGGTCCTGCTATGGAGGAAAACATAAACTAGGCTAGGCATTCAGTAAAATCTGTTTGGAAAAAAAAAGAGAGAGAGAAAGAGAGAGAGAGAGAGATACTTATCAATTACATGAAGGACAGCAAGGAATCTGCAAGTGGAAGAATAGGTAGTAAGATATTCTAGATAAAATAAAAATAAATTACAGAGCTGTTAAAAAATAAATTATAAAGCTGTTAAAAAAAAGTGCCCTAAGGACTGACAGAAGATTAGTGTGACTTTATTGTAGTGACTGAAGGGGAGAATGACGGATTTTAGAGAATTAGGAAGAGACCATAGTAACTGTTTTGGATTAGAATTAAGTTAAAGAAGAGGGAGAAAATTAAGTTAAAAAAGAAAATCATTGTAGAATTGTAAGCACTGGATGTAGATAAGAAAATACACTCTACCTATTTTGCTGCAATAGTGCCAAGAGAGGATAGAATGGTGGTATATCCAAGGGGATGAACCAGGCTGTTAAAGAGTCTAGAAGGGTACAAAAAAACATTTTAAGCCTGAATTGGAAGCATTTGATTTTGAAATTAATGTAGGTGTTGAAGGAAAAATGGTGTTCTTAAAAAAGAGCGGAAAAACATTTCTCAATATCAGAATACTGGGAATATACACTGACCAGTGTCTGGGAAGTGATATTTAACAATATATTTAACATTAAAATACACAAAGCCTTTGACCCAATAATAATTCTGAATGAGTTATATATGTATCACTTATAAATGTATATATTTATATGTATTTTATATGTATTATGTAGATATTATATTTATACATAAGAGTGCAACTTAAATATGTACATACATATTGCTTACTAACTTATGAAATGATGCATGTACAAGGATAGTCACTGAACGGTTTTAAAGAGCTAAGAATAGAAACAACCAACATGTTCAAACTCCTGTAGATTACAGCATATTTTAAAAATGGGATATTATCCAGTCATTACAAAGAAAAAGAAAACTGATATGTACTGAATAGTAAGACTTGCAAAATGTATTCCCTGAAAAAAAAAGAAGAGGCAGAGATTTTATGTGGCTTGCTGCTATTTATATGATACCTTATATTGCCTTAAAACTTAAAATTCACATTTAAATGTAGTTATAATTTAATTTAACAAATATTAACTGAGTTTATTTAGGAGAATTCTAGAATGAAGGACTAAAGGAATGAGAAGCATACTAAATTATAGTCCATAATTTTCAATTAATATTAACTTTATAGTTGTCAAGAACATTAAGTCTTGATTCCATTTCTCTTTTAACTTTAAAGTGACTTGGAAAGTGCTCAGGCCCACAGAATTTTGACTCTATATCCCATCCTTATGATTTTTACCTATGGTATTTTGTTGATTCCTCTGCCTTCATTCTCCTAACTACCTTTAATGTGTGGTTCCTATCAACTACAATGATATCCTTTGGCAATATTCACATGCACATTGGGGCACCTTTTAATTTTATTGCCACAAAGTCTCCAAATAGAGTCATAGAAAAGTGGAAGTTATTAAAATACCATTTTTTTTTCACAGAGCACAATGATTTATCTTAAATATTGATGGGAATAGGAGAGAAGTAGATACAGAGATATTATTTCCCCCTAAATTCCTTAATTAATGTACTTGAGTCTGAAGCTGATCTTACAAATACAGCAAATTCAGATAATATATTTCTAGTGAGTTACACTAAAGTAGATGTTGACTATTCAATATAAATTGTCACCTGTTTAATGTGAATGGATTAGAGTATTGTCCTCATGGAAGGAGATTAGCAGTGAGTCTCAAAACACAAGTATAATTAAAGGAGGACCGATGGGAAAGGATAAACTTTTCAGGAAATTCTTGTGAGTTTGTTTTTTAAGGCAGACTTGCACAAGCTGAATTTCAAAAATATATTTTGTAAAATGGGTTTATTTAGTATTTACATGAAATTGAATTGTAAAACTAGAACATTATTGAAACTAAAATAATACCTATGTTTATAATCATTTATAATGTTTCAGAATCTTGAAGATTTCCTGTTATCAGGACCTAAGTCATCCTGCATACATATAGTTGTCTCCTCACCTGACTCACAAAGTTTGAGTTACTACATCTCAATCAAATATTTTCAGTGAGGTGCAGGTTTTTCTCCTCTTTAATATTAAAGTCTTGATACGTCTCTCCTATTTTTCTTACTCCCATAATTGTTGTGAACCATGTCAGTAAATAATTGTTTACCTACTTTTAAGGCCTTTCCTTAGAACTAGTATTACACTGCAATTTACTGATGATAGAAAAATAGTAAAAAGAAGGAATGAACATCTTTTCATGTGTCTGTGGGCCATGTATATGTGTTTAAAAAATGTCTGTTCATGGCTTCTACCCATTTTTAATTGGTTTATTCATATTTGGGGTGTTGATTAAGGAGTGCATTTGTTGTGATGAGCATGGAGTGTTGTAAGGAAGTTTTGAATCACTGGATTATATAACTGAAATTAGTATTATGCTGTATGTTAACTAACTGGAGTTTAAAGTTTTATTTTTTTAATTTATTTATTTGTCAGATAGAGAGAGAGCGCAGGAGCAAGCACAGGCAGACAGAGAGGCAGGCAGAGGCAGAGGGAGAAGCAGGTTCCCTGCCAAGCATGGAGCCTGATGTAGGACTTGATCCCAGGACGCTGGGATCATGACCCGAGCCGAAGGCAGCCGCTTAACCAACTGAGCCATCCAGGCGTCCCTAACTGGAGTTTAAATAAAAGCTTTCAAACCAATAAAAAAAAAAAAGAAGAAAAGAAGTAATATTCTATTTTTCATAGCAATTTTGAAAAGAAACTGTGTTCAATGAGAATTTAGGGAAACAGACATGGTTTCTGTATCATAGCTGGGTATGTGAATTGCTGAAGTATTTTGGAAAATAAACTAGAAATTCCTATTAAAATTTAAAATACACATAACCTTGCACTATAGACTCTTTCCTATAGAAATAAATGTACAAATGAATGAATATATAGATGATTATTTTGATTACAACATGGATTATAGTAGCATGAAATTTTAAGAATTTG
>ML110213.1:36396-68694 GCA_003697995.1 Taxidea taxus jeffersonii | reverse complement strand
ACACTGTTGGTGGGAATGCAAGCTGGTGCAACCACTCTGGAAAACAGCATGGAGGTTCCTCAAAAAATTGAAAATAGAGCTACCTTATGACCCAGCAATTACACTACTGGGTATTTACCCTAAAGATACAAACGTAGTGATCCAAAGGGGCACGTGTACCCGGATGTTTATAGCAGCAATGTCCACAATAGCCAAGTTATGGAAAGAACCTAGATGTCCATCAACAGATGAATGGATAAAGAAGAGGTGGTATATATATACAATGGAATACTATGCAGCCATCAAAAGAAATGAAATCTTACCATTTGCAACGACATGGATGGAACTAGAGCGTATTATGCTTAGCAAAATAAGTCAACTGGAGAAAGACAACTATCATATGATCTCCCTGATATGAGGAAGTGGAGATGCAACGGGGGTGGGGGTTAAGGTAGTAGGAAAAGAAAAAATGAAACAAGATGGGATCAGGAGGGAGACAAACCAAAAGAGACTCTTAATGTCATAAAACAAACTGAGGGGGGTGTTGGGGGGAGAGGGGTTGGGAGAGGGTGGTGGGGTTACATTATATGTTTAAATAAAAAAGCTTAAATTAAAAAAAAATCATAAATAAATAAAAAGACTATGTTTATCTTTTGTAAGAAAGAAATACAGATGCTCATGTATTTGCTATTTAATTATAATGCAAGGGAGTTTATCTACTAAATTCAATACACAAAAGGTGCTTTGATTTTATAAATAGTAGGCTTCAGAGAAAAGAAGGAAATGCGGAAAGGACAGAAACAAAAGAAACAAGAAAAAAATTTTAAGAGGAAAAAGAAAAATAAAAAAGGACATGCGTCCACACATAAATTTAGGTTACGGTGTAAAAATCTCAAATCCTCTCAATCCTACCAAATTCTTATCTCCCCACTACACCACCCTTACCATAACTAACTCAGCCCTCTTCCTCATCTCAGATTCCCTTTTCACATAAGCATGTGAATCCAAGGTAAAGTACTCATGTTATGATCTTTGATTCACTTAACTCATAGGGGTCAAAGCAAATTATCATCTATTAACTAGAAAAGTTCACTGGAAAGAAAGCTGATTTAGGAGTCAGAAAACTTGGGTTCAATTCATCTATTTTCTAATCACATTGCTGTCAAGTTGAAGTTCTGAGAATAGTGCCTGTGGTTGAAAAATTCTGAATTTCTCATCAAATTAGTAGTAATTGATTTAAATTTATAATAAAAGGCATTAAGAATTCAAAATAGAATCTATGGTTCACATCAAGATGTGCCAGCTATGAAATGCTATGAAATTAATACAACCTTGAAAGTGAAACCGAAGTTGGCTAAAAAAAAGCTTTAAGAGATTTCCATGACAGCTGTGCTAAGTGATAAAGATGCAGAGGTCACAAATTTCGTGGCCTGTTGGACATGAAATAAAGATATGAACCTACCACTTCTCCTTAATATACAATAAATTTTAACTTTTTAACTCATTTCCTAAGAAATATATTACGGACTCTTTACCTGTGCTATTATTTCCACTGAACAAACATGGGACTTTTCCAGTTTCATTGTTTACATTCTAAGCATAGCCTTAAAGATTATTTGAATGATACGTCAACTAAAAAATTTTTTAACATTCCCCTAGATGGGTTTTACTAATTTAAGATCTTTATGCTATTGTTATTGACTCTATAGAATCTATGTTTTTTTTAATATACAGCAAAAAAGGTGGGGGATTAAAGAATAAGAGAAGATAAAAATGAGTAACTGACCACATATTCCAATCTTAATTGCTCTCCTATATTTTTTTTATATCTTTATCATTCACTACTCATATTTCTAGAATGCAAATTATGCAAGAGGCTGGCTGGATTTAGGGATTCAAAGGAAAGAATTATTAGAACCTCTGACTACACAGGGTCCTCATTCCAGCATGGCAGTAACTGGCTGGAGCTGGGTTCAGTGGCCTTCTAGATGGACCATGAGCTCTCTAGTTTGACATATTTTCACTTGACTCATTTACCTCAGCTACACTTCCTACTTGACCACTGTAGGATTTGTCCATAAAACTGAGACGAGAAACCACCCCACTGCTTCCAATGTGGCCAAGAGAACAATTGAGATGAGAACTGAGACAAACCTATTGGGTTTAGACACTTGGAAGACCTTGGTGAGTGTGTGTGTGTGTGTGTGTGTGTGTGTGTGTGCATAAAATTTTTTTGAGAATTGAGCCCAGCGGCTAGATAGGAGGAGGCTTAGGAGTCTGGGAAATGTATGGGATTGAGTAATGCCTGCCTCCTCCCTCTTTAATTCATGTCCACCTAGAACTTGTGAATATGACCTTATTTGGAAATAGTCTTTTTGTAGATGCAGTGAATTTAAGATGAAATCATACTAGATTAGGTAAACCCTAATCCATGGCACTTGTCCTTATGCAGAGGAAAATTTGAACGCAGAGAGACATTAGAGAGGAAAACACCATGTGAACACAGAAATGAAGATTAGAATGGTGCACCTACAAGCCAAAAAAATACCAAGGATTTCTGGCAACCATCAGGTGCTAGAAAGAGAACTGAGGATTCTTCTCTAGAGCATTCAGAGGGACCACAGCTACGTTGACATCTTGAATTTGGATACCTAGCTTTTAGAACCATGAGGGATTTCTGTTGTTTTAAACTATCAAATGTGTGGCACGGTGTTGCAACAGCCCTAGGGAGCTAATATATGGAATGAGGAAATAGAAACTGTGAGTATAGAGTTCTTTAAAGAAGTTTGGCTACATGTGGAAGAAAAAGATATGGTGCTACCTGGAAAGGAGAAATTGAAAACTGAGATATAGCATTTGGACATTGTGTGCCTTTTTCCAGAACTGCTTGTTTGTTGAGTACAGATATGGAGAAATGGAGAGTAGGGTCTACTTAAGCTGTAATTTTTCCAGACAGTTATGATGAAGAGACAAATGGATGAAGGAATTTATAGATTCATGGGACTACTACTAAAATGAAGAACTGTGGATTCAAAGCTAGCTGAGGAAGGGAAAAAAAAAAGTGGGTGTTGGGTGTGGGGTTTGATGGATAAGAGAAAATAAAAGAGTCAAAGAACCAGAAATTCCCAGTAAGCCAATGTTATGAACTGAATCCCGTCCCTGTAAAATTTGTGTTTTGAAGCTCTAACCACCAGTTTGACTATATTTGGAGATAGGGTCTTTTAGGAGATAACTAAGGCTAAATGAGATCATAAGGGTAGGGCCCTAACCCAATAGAACTGGTGTCCTTATAAGAAGTGAAGAGACACCAGAGCTCCTAATCCAACTCCTATCCAGCTATTGGGCTCAACTCTCAATAAGTTATGTTATGTTGTTATGTTATGTTATGTTATGTTATGTTATGTTCATTATCCGATTATTTTAGACCAGTGTCACCAAAGACCTCCAAGCCTCTAAACCTAATAGGTTTGTCTCAGTTTTGGTCTGAGACTAGCATACTGCATACAGTGTGATCTTTCCAAAAGACAGAATTGATCATGCACCCATACTTCCCTTCCCCCTCCACTTACTTCAATAACCTTTCCATGTTTCCAAAATCCATAACATAGACTACAAAGCCCCACGTATGCAAGCCCCTACCCTCTCTCCACCTATATCTCCTCATAGTCCCCCTCTCTCAGGCATTTTCCAGTCACACCAACAAAGGCCTTCTTTTAGGCCTTTAAATGAACCATATTAGCTTCTATCATGAGACCTCTGCACATGCTGAAAGTTCTTCCTTTCATCTACAAACTCTTCTCCTTACTCTTTCCCCTAATTAACCCTACCCATTTCTTAATCTTAGCTCCAGAACTATTTGTTCAGTAAGCATTCAAGACTCAGTCTAAGTCTTTCTTGTTACTCTCATAAAAATGTATACCTTGGGGCGCCTGGGTGGCTCAGTGGGTTAAAGCCTCTGTCTTTGGCTTGGGTCATGATCCCAGGGTCCTGGGATCAAGCCCCACATCTGGCTCTCTGTGCAGCAGGGAGCCTGCTTCCTCCTCTTTCTCTCTGCCTGCCTCTCTGCCTACTTGTGATCTCTCTCTGTCAAATAAATAAATAAAATCTTTTTAAAAAAAATGTATACCTTTGGGGCACCTGGGTGGCTCAGTGGGTTAAGCCTCTGCTTTTGCCTCAGGTCATGGTCTCAGGGTCCTGGAATCGAGTTCTGCACTGGGCTCTCTGCTCAGCAGGAAGCCTGCTTCTTCTTCTCCCTCTGCCTGCCTCTCTGCCTACTTGTGATCTATCTCTCTCTTTCTCTCTCTCTCTCAAATAAATAAATAAAATCTTTTTAAAAATGTATACCTTTGCTTATGAGTCCTACCTCAGTTTGCAAATAAATATTCTTCAGGGTGATTATATGACTAATGTATCTCCCCTGCTAAGTGTATATTTTTTCCTATGTATATTTTTTATCATCTTTGATTTCTATTGCTTAGTATAGTATGTGCCACATTACAGGCACTCAATAAGTATTTGTTGAATAAGCAAAAGCCTATATTCTTTGTAAATTAAACTGCCTTGTCCTTATAGACCAAAAAGAGTACATCTTTATTAACTACGTTTTGCTGTGCAGTGAACTATTCTAAAACTCAGTGGCTTAAAACAACAGGCATTTATTTAGCTCATGATTAAGTAGGATAGCAAATTATGCTGAAATACTGATCTGGACCAGCTTAGTTGATCTTGGTTAGGTGCACACATGCATTTGCAGTAAACTTTCAGCAGGCTGGCTAGTCTAAAATAGCTTATTTCTGTCCACCTGGTCTCTCAACCTCCAGCAGCCTTGCCAAGACATTCCCATGTCAGATTTTCAAGACAAAAAGGACGTAAGGCCTCCAAAGGACCAAGCATGTAACCGTACATCACTTTTTCCTTGCTTTTACTGACCAAGCAAGTCACAAAGCCAGCCCAGATTCAAGAATAGAAAAAAATAGATTCCATCTCTTGATGGAAAGCTTACAAAATTACATCACAAGTGTGTGGCTGCAGACACTTGTGGTTGCAGTCACAAAAGAACTGTGACTCTTTTTGTAATCTATCATAACATCTATTTAATAGCCAGTGGCTTACAGCATGATAATATGGAATACAAATGTGAGCTAGGACAATAAAAGCCTTATTCTCAGAAACTAGAATGCAGAGACAAAAGAAGACTGAGCACTGCAGAGTGAGAGCTGAGGTTGAAAGAATAACTACAATATTCCCCATCTTAGCCATAGATAGAAAGGAACTAAAGCTGTGAGTACACAGAGGCAGTCAATAGAGGAAGAATGACTCAGGCCCCAGAGTGTTGCAAAAATGCCACGGGAGAGACCCTGGAAAAGGTGAAGAAAGAAGCTAAAAACTAGAGCTACTTTAGTTCCACCCCACCTATCACTGCCAGCTCTAATCCAAACAAAGCCCTACAACAGGCCCCATATTTATTCAGGCTGAGTTCTCTGTAACCAAAAGTCTAACCAAATCTATTTATGAGAAATGTATATATAACAGTTTTCTTTTTCTTTCTAAACAGAACTATGTTAACCTGCTCACTTACTTTTCCAAAAAAGAAAAAAAAAAATGTTTCTTTGAATGCATGAATGAATTTTGCAACTGGGAGAAGCAAGAGTTTAATAGCACAAGCTTTGAGATAGCACAGTATACCAAATGGATGCAAGTGAGAAAATAAGGTTAATTTTCAGGAAAGAAAATTCCACGAACTTTCTTATAGTCAATTTTCACTCCGTGAAAGGGTCAATGTGTATACATAGGTATGCAGGAGGTACCCTTTTTTGGTCCATCTTCCTGTTCTCCAATGTTTTCCATTTGAGATCCACTGATATGATGAAACACGGGCTTCATTACAAGATGTAAACATTGCAATATGCATGAAGAAGATCATATTACAAGCTAAATATTACCCATTTGGATTTGCAGCCAAGTTACAGTCCACTAAATCCTAAGTACTTTTTTTCCCCCCAGCCAAAGCTATGTAGCATTGCAACTCCCTTGTTAGAAACTGATGCTAGGAATTGACAAGATAATAGGATGGAGAAAGTTTTCAGATCTCATTTACAGCAGATGGGAGAAGGGTCAGTTTCCTGGGTAATGAAGCATTGTCTGGTTGCCCCTAAATCACTCCAAACTCTGCCTGGTCCCAAGAGGCTTAGAATGCATCTGCATTATCACTTTCCTTCAGAGCATTATTCTAACACCTTAAAAAAGAAAAGTTATAATAAGTGATCTGAGAATTGGGAGACACAAATGCCCAACTTCAAATTTCGGTTTAAAAAAGTAATCTACAGTCCCTCCTGTAAGTATTGCAAGGAACCCTTGTAATTCATGGAAAAGGGTTTTAATTTATATCTAACACTAGACCTTTTTGTCTAATTTGTTCTTTCTCAAACTAATATGTCTTGAAGGCTCCCATTGACAACTAGTTGCTAATAAAACATAGAGGAAAATAAAAGGGCACTGTTTCTGCCTCTCATTCCAATTTTACCTTAATAGCTCCATTCTTCAGTCTACAGATACTTTCCCTCTACCATTATCTTACAAAAGAGAGCTCTGATCCTGTGAGTTATGTCTGGCTTCCCTGGGAACACAGGAAACATGATGGCAAGGATTAATAAAGGAGAACATAGTCCTTAATATTTATCTTTTAATTTCAGTATCAAATACCTGTCTTTAGCCCTCATGCTTGGTTCAGTTAAATCCCCCCGGAGTCTCCTGCCACACTAAAGGACAGAAGGCTCTTACAGAGCTCCCAGGATTTCTGGAATGACAATTCATGTACTATGATGGGCACCTAGATAAGTGACTCCCTTGTCAGATTCGCCAGTGTCCATCAATATAAGGAGAAATATTATCTACCTGCAAGCATCATTATATTCCAGGCAGAATCTCAGTAAAAACCATATGAATTAGTCCAGAAATTTCCACTCCAAAAATTCAAACAGGCCCAAAACCCTTTTACTTAGCCCTTCCAAGTCTTTATATCTTATAGCAGTAAAAACCAAGAGCCTGAATACTGTATAACTACCATTGTGAGCAATTTTTTGCATGTTATTAAATCTCTGACTGGCATCAGCTTGATTTATTTGAGCCCTGGTCTGTTAGCCTTGGCTAATTTATAGTGATTAATTTATCATTCATGTCCTCATTGATTCTGAAAACTATCCCCACCTCCCTGATAGTTTATTCCATACCAGCTCACATGATCTTCTCTCTTTGCATGAACATTCCTCTGGGTTCTTTACAGATTTGTGTGTATGACCAGAAGAAAGAAAAATGATTTTTTTTCTTTTTTTTTAATTAACACATAATGTATTATTTGCTTCAGGAGTACAGATCTGTGAATCATCGGTCTTACACAATTTGCAGCACAGGCCCTCCCCATGTCCATAATCCAATCACCCTATCCCTCCCCCCAATACCCCCCAGCAACCCTCAGTTTGTTTCTTGAGATTAAGAGTCTTATGGTTTGTCTCCCCCCCCCAGTCCCATCTTGTTTCATTTTTTCCCTCCCTATCCTCCACAACCCCCTGCCCTGCCTCTCAAATTCCTCATATCGGAGAGATCATATGATAATTGTCTTTCTCTAATTGACTTATTTTGCTTAGCATAATAACCTCTAGTTCCATCCACATCATGACAAATGACAGGGGTTTTTTTGGGGGGGGGGGGCTTCTGATGGCTACATGGTATTCCATTGTACATATATACCACATCTTAAGAAAAAGGGAAAAAAAAGAAAAATGATTTTAAGAGAGACCAAAGTAACATCTGCACAGCCCTTATACAGTGGGGGGAAAGATTTACATACATACATACATACACACATACCTGTAAAGGCTATTAAACTTAAGGTATGGAGCATATAAGAGAGGATATTCACTTTCTCTTTGTTAAAAGAAACACGTTAGCAAACCTGACTCAAATTTAACTCTTCAGCTCCATTCTTACAATACAGTATAATAGAAACTACTATATAATGTATATGGAACTGCTAATACTATTATAAACTTTGTATAATAGAAACTACTATATAATGTATATGGAACTGCTAATACTATTATAAACTTTGTAACATTTCCATATTCATGGTTTCTCTGTTTTTAATATCCCCTGTTTATTACCATATGTTTATCAGCAGAAAATTCTTAAAATAAAAATCCTTGTTGCCTGTGTTCTGACACAGTCAGAAAATATACAGCTGGGAACTGCGACCCATCTCCCCATCACAATATTCAAAGTGCTAGATTGGGTAGTTACATCTCCTGAGAAGAGAAAGAACAGAGGCACTCATGGAGCCTGCCAGGATCAGGAGCAGCTAGGCTGGGCTCTGGGACTCAGATAGGAAGATCTGTGCAGTATTCTCCGGTAGCTGGGTTCACTCTTTCATTCACAACATTCTTTATTATCTCAGAATCAAAAGCACTGGCCAGCAAATTCTCCTGAGAAGAGAGGTATAATGAGTGTATTCTTAGGACTGAGAGGAGCAACTTAGTGTGTTCCTAGCATACTTGCAGGAAGAGTGCTGTTTGTGTTGGGGGGCTCTTTGGGGAGTATTTTGGCTGGCTTTCTTTATATGTTTAGGTTTGATTTGGATTAGATTTAGATTAGATTAGTTACATGTTTTGTGCATATATACCACATCTTAAAAAAAAGGTGGCTTGAGTGGCAGTTTTAATTCTGTTCTTTCACTTCTAATAATGTGCAAACTACTCCACAGATTTGTTTCCAAATTTCCTGCTATCTTCCTGATTTTTTTCTTTCCTCTTACCTATCTTTTCTGCCAATTCTCAAAATCCATTATGATTACAAATATACTTCACCTTTACATGGCATTTAGTATATAAAGTCCTCACCCGTGTCATATTCATTTAAACCTTATAATAACCTTATGTGATGTATATTATCACCACTTTATAAATTTTTTAAAACTGGAGTTAAAACCAAATTCTTTCTTTTCAGATCTAGCAACATTTACCATTCCTGGGTGCTTGCAATATGGCAATATGCAAGGCTTTGTGCTAGTGCTGTATCTGCACTCAGTTCTCCAACAGGCCAGTATGTATAGTAGGGATTATTAATTCTCCTTATGTTACAAATGAGAAAAATACATGCTCTAGCAAGATCAAGCAACTTGCCGGGAGTCATACAGCTAGTACCTGGCACAGCCAAAACTTTCCCAAGGTTACATAACCACCAAATACTAGAGCCAGTGCTAGAACCTAGGCTTTCTAATTCTGAAAAGGGGCCAATCTATAGTTCTTTTGTTAGAGTTCTTTTGTTTCCACTTCAAGCTCTGTATCATGGCAAAACATATTTGGTTGCTCCTTTGGTTAAAATATTCTAAATAAAAAAGTGTTGGACGGCATAGTAATAAAAGGAAGTATGTTTCTTCGGAGGTTATGCTTCACACACCCCCAAGACGGAGTAGAAATAGTTAAAAGACCCCACTGAAGCTGACTCATCCCATAATATATCTGGTGCTATAAAAAATCAAAGACTTCTTCAGTTTCCTGGCAGCTTTGCTGTCTTAAAGGTGAAATGCCCTCAGGGTCCATAAATAGGTTTTGTTTTTTTGGAGTGCTCAATGTTCCAAAGTGTTTTTTATCTTTAAAATATTAAGTAAACACTGCAAAGTACTTAAATGGGCTCTGGGGGTATCTCTGGTTTGATTCTGGCCCTTCAGCCAAGCTACTGAAGTATAGATCTAGAGAACTAATCAAAAGAAAACTAAATTCACAGCTTTCTTTAAATATTTCATAGCATAACGTTTTAGTGTTTCACCTGCCGGCAGTCTCTGCTGGTTTATAAGCAGCTGTCCTGAGACATGGAATGTGCTGCTAGCATGGATACCTCAACCACGCAGGGAAGACCCAGCAGCTGGGGACTGGCCAAAGAGAAGAAGGCATCAGTACCTGCCTGCTGTGGCTTCCTTTTCTTTTTGGACTTCCCCTTAGTAGAAAGCACATTAGGAGCTGCCTTGAAATGAACAATAATTTGCCAGGTTTTCATCATCCCTCTGGCAGCACTGTCCACAAGGAGCACTTAACATTGCATGGAAAAAAAAAATGGTTCCCAGCCATTGGCTTCCTCCCTGGAAGCAGCTAACCATTTCATAAATGGGGACCTGGAGAGTAGCAGGGATGTCTTAGCTCAGATTCATCCCTGGTGCCGGAAGAACAAAAACTACTAGTAACACTCAGTGTGCCAGCGGCGTGTGTCAGTAGCACCATCATCTATACACAAAGGCTTTTTAATATAATTCTAAATGAAACTCCAACATATTCCCCACCTATCTGAACTCCCAAAGTTCCAAGAGCAAAATCAGTCAGAGGATTTATTTTTAGGACATGTCCTATAATCAGTAAAGGAAAAAGCAATTGAAAAGCTTTTTCTAGCCTAGTAAGTAGAATAGTACACACACACACACACACACACACACACAATGTGATTACTTTTTCCAGATCCTAGCAATACCCACCATCAATTTAAGCCCCCAAAATGGGTTTTTCTGGTAAAGAATAAATATGGTAACAGAGAATCTGAACTCCCATTTCTCTTTCTGTTTCTGCAAAGATCTGAGCTACTGTAGCATAGGTAAAGGAGAGAAAATGCAGAGACCTCATACTCACATCATTTTCCCCTCTCTAGAACCCACAGGTTTTCTGATGGTTCCTCGTTAGCCTGGAAACAGATGAGACCAGATCCATCTGGCATATAGAGTTGGGTCACAGTCATTGGTATCACTTTATGTCCACTGATTTACATGAGGGATGAGACGCCTAAAAGGCAAAGAACTCAAACAGGGTCAAGGCTATAGTTCAGACATAGATGACATTTCTGGCAAACAAAGGTGAGGAGAAAGATACAGTAAATTGCCTGAGAGCACTGCAGAGTCCCAAAGAAAGAAATCACTCCAAGTAAAGTAAAGAAGATATCCGGCATGATGAATAAGACTCGGCAACAGAGTCTAAAGTTTAGAGGAAAGTGGCAATTATGGCTATCTCAAAATAGCTATTTGAACCTGCCCAGTGAACAAAAAGCAGCAGAGCATCAGCCATCCATGGCAGAGTGGATGGTGATGGTATGGTACCCAATGGAGAAGTGACAGCAACTGACCCATGAGCATTAGTGAAACATCACCTAGTGATACCCACTGAGGTAAGTCTGAAAACACTCAAGGGAGTAGGGCTGTCATCATGCCTTGAGGCCAGTGTTGGGAGTTATCTAGCCAGCAAAAATCTGGAACTACGGGGGTCTAGGTGGCTCAGTGGGTTAAAGCCGCTGCCTTCGGCTCAGGTTATGATCTCAAGGTCCTGGGATTGAGCCCCGCATCCGCATCAGGCTCTCTGCTCAGCGGGGAGCCTGCTTCCCCCTCTCTCTCTCTGCCTGCCTCTCTGCCTGCTTGTGATCTCTGTCTGTCAAATAAATAAAATCTAAAAAAAAAAAAAAATCTAGAACTACATATTAACAGTTTGCTTCAAGTAAACAAGTTTGCTTCAATATAATCATTCAATCCTCAAATACCTACTTCTAAAAGGTTATAGCTACCTACAAGAAGTGTAAAAGCTACTTGAATTCCCAGCATGAATTTCATATGGGAGTCTCCCTGTATTTTTATCTGTTCTCAGCTGTTCTTGTTGAATCCCCAGCCATCCTTTCAGACAGGTAGTATCTGAAGTGTCAATACGTATAATAGTATCTGAGGCTCAAGTTAGTATCTGCCTAGGCACCTATTAACACAAATACCTCTACTTAGTGTAGAGATTTCCAGTGTACAAGATGACTGACCCTTTTGGACCCTGTATTTGCAAATGTTATTCTATCATCTTCCCTAAATTTTCCAAAAAGCAATGTCAATTATAGAGAACACAGGGTTTTTCTTTCAATGGAAAGTATATTTGAGCTTACTTCATTTCTTGACCAAGTCTTTTGAGACACGACATCAGAAAATTAATGTTCCCTGTAGCCCAGATACTTTGTTGCTATGCCTTCCAACCAGATGATATTAAAATAATTGGAAAGGTATCAAACTTATGTAAGTAATAATCACACCATTTTTCTGTCCTCCTTGAAAGATTTGTCTCTTCTAATGTTCCTCTTACTCTTTTCTGCATTCACTCTAATCTGTTCTGTCTCACAAAGTCTAAGTTGAAAATTCCAGTGCCAATTCTTAGTCCTGATTTTACTCAATCTAAGGGCAATAACTGACACCTCTGTTGACTCTCTTGACTCCTAAATTTATTTCTCTGCTCTGGGCCTCTCCCTTGAAGCCCAAAATCAGTATCCAACTGCATATCTCACCTCTCCACTTGAGAGCTAAGGCATTTCAAACCTAAGATGTACAAAACGTTTTCATTTCTTTTTCTTCCACATTGTTCCTCCTCCCTCAGTTTTCCTCAGTCTCAGCAAATGTCAACTTCATATCCTTCATGGGCCAAAAATCTTGGAGTCATCTTTGACTCCCCTTTTTTTTCATATCCCATTATTGAATCCTTCAACAAACTCTAAAAGATTGACCTTCAAAATATATCCAGAATCTGATCACTTCTCACCACCTCCTTCACTGTTACTCTGGTCTAAACTCCCATCATCTCTTATCTGGATAATTGCAATAGTCTCCTACCTGATATTCCTGTTTCCACTTGTTCACCACAAAGCAGGCACAATATGTTAAAACATAATCAGATCATGTCTGCATCTCTACTCAATGATATTTGTACAGCTTGCAATCCAATGCAGAGTAAAATTCAAAGTTCTTATTACCATATGGACCAGGCCTGATCTAACTTGGAGCTCAACAATTCTTTGATGTCATGTACTACTCTCTCCTTCCTTTCTTCCACTGCAGCCATGATAGAACTTGCTGTCCCCTCAGCATGCCAAATATGTTCCCATCTCAGAGTCTTTGCACTCATTGTCCCCACTACTTGGAGTTATCTTATCCCACCTCATGGCTCACTCTTTACCCTTCTTCTGGTCTCTTCTCAAATATCCCCTCATCAGAGATGTCTTCCCTGACTCTGAATATACAAAAAGAACACCCTACTCCCACCTGACACTCTCCTCTCCTCGCATAGTTTGCTTTCCCCTATGGCACTAATGATCACTTGACATAATTATTTGCTCCCCCCACTGAAATGTAAGTTCCTTCAGAGTAAGTATATTATCAGTTTTGATTACTGGCACACCCCCATCATCCAGAACATTATCTCATTCATATATCATATTTCATCTCCTCTAATACTTACATTTATATACATTTTAACATCTCTAAATTGGGGATATATCTTTTTTCCCCTTCTTAGTGGTCCATATAACAGTGGTCTATATTTTAACTGACATCTTAGATTCAGTGAAGCACAGTATTGACAGTTGGAGGATATTATGAATGAACAAATCCATTTACGGTATTTTCAGAAATGTGGAGCTCAGGCTCTTGGGCAAAGGGCCACTGAATTATAATGTAATATACAACTTTATCTACTGATCTGGGAGGTTTATTTGATTCATACTAAAATAGGGTTACAGAAAAAATAGATTAAAAGAAACAAGGAAAGGGAATTGTCAAATTGAAACAGCCTAGAGAAAGGAAGAGACAATAGATGCAAGATAATTACCAGGACTTATTTAAAATTTTGAGGTAATTAATCAAACAGACATACATAACTCACTAGCCCCTGAAGGAAACGCTGTATTAACATATAAAACAAAAATTATTCATAATGGTAACCTGAGACCTACTCATCACAAAATGAATAAGATATTTAGTATGGTCAGTTCAAAAAGCAGAAAAGCACATCAGCATTAGGTTTCCTTCCCAAAAAATGGTTAAAAGATGGCGGAGGTGTAGCAGACTGAGATGACATCAGGTCACAGGAGTTCAGCTAAATAGTTACCAAACCTTCCAAACACCTACAAACCCAACAGGAGATTGAAGAGAAGAGCAGCAATTCTAGAAACAGAAAACTGACCACTTTTTGAAAGGTATGATGTGTGGAGAAGTGAATCCAAAGCAACGGGAAGATAGACTGTGGAGGGAGGGGCCAGCTCCCGGCAAGTGCTGAAGCAACAGAGCACAAAATTGGAACTTTTAGAAGTCTGTTCCACTGAGGGACATCACTCCAGAGGCTAAGTGGAGGTGGAGCCATCGTGGGGACAGTGTGGTCTCAGGTACCACGGGGTCACAGAAGGATCAGGGGTGTCTGAGTATAGTAGAGCTCGCAGACATTAGAGCAGGGAAGCCCGCTACAGAGACAGAGCCAAAGAGTGAGCTTTCAGCTCGGGATTACCTTAAACTGTGATCCGTGGCACAATCAGACCACTGCTCTTGGAGCAGGGACCCCACAAGTGGCAGATCCAGGGAGACTCACCTTCCTTCTTTGGAGGCAGGAATCTGCTGGGTTTGGAGACTCCAAACAGGGCTATGTGCCAGAGACAGAAACGCCTGGTCACAGGCCAGATGAGCCCAGAGCATGGCTGGAGACCAGGGAGACGGGAATGATTGAGCACTTTTCTCCAAGGGCACCCTGAGGAGTGGGGCCCTAAGCTTTTGGCTCCTCTGGGCCAGAAATTGGGAAGCCACCATTTTCATTCCTATCCTCCTGAGCTCTAGAGAAAGTGGAAAGCATTCAGGGAACAAAAGCTCCCTAGAGCGAACCTGAGCAGATTACTCACCCCAACCTCTGGCAAGGGTGGGGCAATTCTGCCTCAAGCAAAGATATTTGAGAATCACTACAACAGGCCCCTCCCCCCAGAAGATCAGCAAGAACATCCAGCCAAGACAAAGCTCACTAATCAAGAACAGCAAAATTCTGGAGGAGGGGAAAGCAAAGTGTGAAATTCATGGCTTTAACCCCGTGATTCTTTAATCTTGCAAAGTTAATTAAATTTTTTTAATTTTATTTTTTCTTATTCTAATTTTTTTAACTTTTCCTCTTTCCTACTTTAACGCTTTTTTTTTAAGATTTTATTTATTTATTTGTCAGATAGAGAGCGAAGGAGCGAGCACAGGCCGACAGAGTGGCAGGCAGAGGCAGAGGGAGAAGCAGGCTCACTGCTGAGCAAGGAGCCCGATGTGGGACTCGATACCAGGATGCTGGGATCATGACCTGAGCCGAAGGCAGCCACTTAACCAACTGAGCCACCCAGGTGTCCCTACTTTAACGTTTTTAAAAAGTTTATTTTAACAATACCTTTCTAAAAAAAAGAGTCTTTTAAAACCTTCATTATTATAGTCATATTTTATTCTTCATTGTATCCAACTATATTTTTTGTATACATATAGGGTGTTTTCTTCTGAAAAGTTTTCAGATACAACATCTTCTATTGGATCAAAATATACCCTAATTCTGGCACACGGCTTTGTTCTACTCTCCAGCCACAGCAAATTCTCTCCACTTTCGTTTTCTTTCTTTTCCCAACAAATTATCTTATCAATTCCACCTTTAGAATTTCTTTTAAATTTTCATCTTTACACTCATATTCCATCCCTTCATCGTGTTTACCCTCATTTTTGTATATGTATAAGCTTTTCTTCCTTAAAATTTTGGGAGGTAGTTTCTTCTAAGACACCAAAATACACCCAAATCAAGTGGGTGGCTCTGTTCTATTCACCAGTCTAATATATAAATTTTTTTTTAATTTTCTTTAAAAACTACTTTTTACCCCCTTCCTACTCCCCCCAGTTTGGGGACTCTTCTATTTGGTAAGCATACATTTTTCTGGAGTCTTTGCCACCTTTTTAGTATTTTACTCTCTCGTTCACATATTCTTTTTTTAGTATATGTGCTGCTGAAGCGAGCACTCATTCACATATTCTTACCTGGATAAAATTACAAGGCAGAAAAACTCACCACAAAAAAAAAAAAAAAAAGAACAAGAGGCAGTACCAAAGGCTAGGAACCTAATCAATATGGACATTGGTAATATGTCAGATCTAGAGTTCAGAATGACAATTCTCAAGGTGCTAGCTGGGCTCTAAAAAGGCATGGAAGATATTAGAGAAACCCTGTCTGGAAAAATGAAAGAACTAAAGTCTAACCAAGTTAAAATTTAAAAAGCTATTAATGAATGCAATAAAAAATGGAGGCTCTTACTGCTAGGAAAAATGAGGCAGGAGAGAGAATTAGTGATATAGAAGACCAAATGATGGAGAATAATGAAGGTGAGCAAAAGAGAGACAAACACTGGAAAACAAGGGGAGAATTTGAGAGATAAGTGATAAGATGAAAGAATATTAGAATAATTGGGATTCCAGAAGAAGAAGAAAGAGAGAAGGGGGCAGAAGGTATATTGGAGCGAATCATAGTAGAGAATTTTCCTAATATGGCAAAGGAAACAAGCATCAAAATCCAGGAGGCTCATAGAATCCCCCTCAAAATCAATAAGAATAGGTCCACACCCCATCATCTCATAGTAAAATTTACAAGTCTTAGTGACAAAGAGAAAATCCTGAAAGCAGCACAGGACAAGAAGTCTATAACATACAACAGTAAAAATTTTAGATTGGCCACAGACTTATCCACAGAAACCTGGCAGGCCAGAAAGAACTGGCATGTTATATTCAGAGCACTAAATGAGAAAAACATGCAGCCAAGAATACTATCTAGCTAGGCTATCATTGAAAATAGAAGCAGAGATAAAAAGGTTCCAGGACAAACAAAAACTAAAAGAATTTGTAAACACCAAACCAGCCCTACAGGAAATACTGAAAGGGTCCTCTCTAAACAAAGAGAGAGCCTAAAAGTAGTAGACCAGAACAGAGACAATATACATTAACAGTTACCTTACAGGCAATACATAGGCACTAAATTTCTCTCAATAGTTACCCTGAATGTAAATGGGCTAAATGCCCCAATCAAAAGACACAGGGTTTCAGAATGGATAAAAAAAAAACAAAACCCACCAATATGCTGCCTACAAGAAACTTGTTTTAGACCCAAAGACACCTATAGATTTATAGTGAGGGGGTGGAAAACAATTTATCATGCTAATGGACATCAGAAGAAAGCTGGGGTGGCAATCCTTATATCAGATCAATTAGATTTTAGCCAAAGACTATAATAAGAGATGAGGAAGGACACTCTATCATACTCAAAGGGTTTGTCCAACAAGAATATCTAACAATTTTAAATATCTACTCCCCTAATGTGGGAGCAGCCAACTATATAAACCAATTAATAACAAAATCAAAGAAATACATCAACAATAATACAATAATAGTATGGAACTTTAACGCCCCCCTAACTGAGATGGACAGATCATCCAAGCAAAAGATCAACAGGGAAATAAAGGCCTTAAATGACACACTGGATCAGATGGACATCTCAGATATATTCAGAACTTTCCATCCCCAAAACAACAGAATACACTTTCGTCTCTAGTGCACATGGAACATTCTCCAGAACAGATCACATTCAGGGTCACAAATCAGGTCTTAACCAGTACCAAAGGACTGCGATCATTCCCTGCATATTTTCAGACCACTGTGCTCTGAAGCTAGAACTCAATCACATGAGGAAAGTGGGAAAGAACCCAAATACATGGAGGCTAAGGAGCATCCTACTAAAGAATGAATGGGTCAACCAGGAAACTAAAGAATTGAAAAAATTTGTGGAAACAAAATGATAAAGAAAGCACAACTGTTCAAAATCTGTGGGACACAGCAAAGGCTGTCCTGAAAGGAAAATGTGCAGTGATACAAGCCCTTCTCAAGAAACAAGAAAGGTGGGGCGCCTGGGTGGCTCAGTGGGTTAAGCCTCTGCCTTCAGCTCAGGTCATGATCCCATGGTCCTGGGATTGAGCCCCACATCAGGCTCTCTGCTCAGCAGGGAGCCTGCTTCCTCCTCTCTCTCTCTGCCTGCCTCTTTGCCTACTTGTGACCTCTGTCTATCAAAGAAAGAAAGAAAGAAAGAAGAAAGGTCTCAAGTATACAACCTAACCCTATACCTATAGGAGCTGGAGAAAGAACAGCAAAGAAAGCCTAAACCCAGCAGGAGAAGAGAAATAATAAAGATCAGAGGAGAAATCAATGAAATAGAGAAAGAAAAAAAACCAGTAGAACAAATCAATGAAACTAGGAGCTGGTTCTTTGAAAAAATTAATAAGATTGATAGACTCCTGGCCAGACGTATCCAAAAGAAAGGAGAAAGGACCCAAATAAGTAAAATCATGAAATGAAAGAGGAGAGATCACAACCAACACCAAAGAAATAAAACAATTATAAGAACATATTATGAGCAACTATACGCCAGCAAATTTGACAATCTGGAGGAAATGGATGCATTCCTAGAGACATATAAACTACCAAAACTGAACCAGGAATAAATAGAATACCTGAACAGACCCATAACCAATAAGGAGCTAGAAGCAGTCATCAAAAATCTCCCAACAAATAAGACCCCAGGGCCAGAAGGCTTCCCAGGGAAATTCTACCAAACATTTAGAGAAGAATTAATTCCTATTCTCCTGAAACTGTTCCTAAAAATAGAAATGGTAAGAAAATTTCCAACTCATTTTATGAGGTTGCATTACCTTGATCCCAAAACCAGACAAAGACTCCATCAAAAAGAGAATTACACACCAATATCCTTGATGAACACAGATGCAAAATTTCTCACAAAAATACTAGCCAGTAGGATCCAACAGTATATTAAAAGGATTATTCACCATGACCAAGTGGGATTTATTACTGGGCTGCAAGGTTGGTTCAACATCTGCAAATCAATCAATGTGATATAATACATTAATAAAAGCCAGAACAAGTACCATATGATACTCTCAATAGATGCTGAAAAAGCATCTGACAAAGTACAGTATCCCTTATCTTTTTTAAAAAAGATATTATTTATGCATTTGACAGAGAGTGATCACAAGTAGGCAGAGAGGAAGGCAGAGAGAGGGGGGAAGCAGGCTCCCCACTGAGCAGAGAGCCCAATGTGGGGCTTGATCCCAGGACCCTGAGATCATGACCTGAGCAGAAGGCAGAAGCTTAACCCACTGAGTCACCCAGGCACCCTACAACATCCTTTCTTGATCAAAACTCTTCAAAGTGTAGGGACAGACGGTACATACCTCAATATCATCAAAGCCACCTATGAAAAACCCACAGCAAACATCATTCTCAATGGAGAAAAACTGAGAGCTTTTCCGCTAAGGTCAGGAACATGGCAGGGATGTCCATTATCACCACTGCTATTCAACATAGTATGAGAAATCATAGCCTCAGCAATCAGACAACAAAAAGAAATTAAAGGCATCCAAATCAGCAAAGAAGTCAAACTATCATTCCTTGCAGATGATATGATACTTTATGTGGAAAACTTAAAAGACTCCACTCCAAAACTGCTAGAACTCATACAGGAACTCAGTAAAGTGTCAGGATACAAAAGAAATGCACAGAAATCAGTTGCATTTCTATACACGAACAGCAAGACAGAAGAAAGAGAAATTAAGGAGTCGATCTCATTTACAATTACACCCAAAACCATAAGATACATAGGAATAAACCTAACCAAAGAGGCAAAGATGCAAAGAATCTGTACTCAGAAAACTATGAAGTATTCATGAAAGAATTAAGGAGGACACCAAGAAAATGAAAAAATGTCCCATGTTCATGGACTGGAAGAACATATACTGTGAAAATGTCTACGCTGCCTAAGGCAATTTAAATGTTTAATGCAATCCCTATCAAAATACCATCATTTTGTTGAAAGAAATGGAACAAATAATCCTAAAATTTATATGGAACCAGAAAAGACCTCGAATACCCAGAGGAATGTTGAAAAAGAAAGCCAAAGTTGGTGGCATCACAATTCCAGACTTCAAGCTCTATTACAAAGCTATCATCATCAAGACAGTATGGTACTGACTCAAAAACAGACATAGATCACTGGAACAGAATAGAGAGCTCAGAAATAGGCCCTCAACTCTATGGTCAACTAATCTTTGACAAAGCAGAAGGAACGTCTAATGGAAAAAAGACAGCCTCTTCAACAAATGGTGTTGGGAAAATTGAACAGCCACATGCAGAAGAATGAAACTGGACCATTTACTTACACCACACACAAAAATAGACTCCAAATGGATGAAGGATCTCAATGTGAGAAAGGAATCCATCAAAATCCTTGAGGAGAACACAGGTAGTAAACTCTTCAACCTCAGCTGCAGCAACTTCTTCCTAGAACATCGCCAAAGGCAAGGGAAGCAAGGGCAAAAATGAACTATTGGGACTTCATCAAGATCAAAAGCTTTTGCACAGCAAAGGAAACAGTCAACAAAACCAAAAGACAACAGACAGAATGGGAGAAGATATTTGCAAATGACATATCTTATAAAGGGCTAGTATCCAAAATCTATAAAGAACTTATCAAACTCAACACCCAAAGAACAAAGAATCCAATCAAGAAATGGGCAGAGGACATGAACAGATATTTCTACAAAGAAGACATCCAGATGGCCAACAGACACATGAAAAAGTGCTCCACATCACTGGGCATCAGGGAAATACAAATCAAAACCACAATGAGATACCACCTCACACCAGTCAGAATGGCTAAAATGAACAAGTCAGGAAATGACAGATGCTGGCGAGGATGTGGAGAAAGGGGAACCCTCCTACACTGTTGGTGGGAATGCAAGCTGGTACAGCCACTCTGGAAAACAGCATGGAGGTTCCTCAAAAAGTTGAAAATAGAGTTACCCTACGAGCCAGCAATCGCACTACTGGGTATTTACCCTAAGGATACAAATGTAGTGATCCGAAGGGGCACGTGCACCTGAATGTTTACAGCAGCAATGTCCACAATAACCAAACTATGGAAAGAACCTAGATGTCCATCAACAGATGAATGGATAAAGAAGAGGTGGAATATATATACAATGGAATACTATGCATCCATCAAAAGAAATGAAATCTTGCCATTTGCAACAACGTGGATGGAACTAGAGGGTATTATGCTGAGCTAAATAAGTCAATCAGAGAAAGACAATTATCATATGATCTCCCTGATATGAGGAATTTGAGGAGCAGAGTAGGGAGCTTGGGGGTTAGGGAAGGAAAAAATGAAACAAGATGGCATCAGGAGGGAGACAAACCATAAGAGACTCTTAATCTCACAAAACAAACTGAGGGTGGCCGGGGGGAGGGGGAAAGGGAGAGGGCAGTTGGGTTATGGACACTGGGGAGGTTATGTGCTATGGTGAGTGCTGTGAAGTGTATAAGCCTGATGATTCACAGACCTGTACCCCTGGGACTAATTATACATTATATGTTAATTTTTTAAAAATGGTTAAAATAAAAATAATCTGGCTTTTATAAGTGATAAAATTTAATAATCCGGAATATTTATTCCAATGGCACACTTACAGCTCTCTAAATGATGTCATCATTATTGGAGTAATTCTCAGAGAACTTCTATTGGTATTCACTGTGCATTTCCACTAAATTTCATTAAGACCCATATGATATCATCCTAGAAGAAAATTTGAGGCAATGCAGAGTTATAAGACCTTTTCATATGAATTCTAATCTTATTTCTTATTTTGATAGATGCTCTGAATTAAAATGTGTTAGAATAGTACTGATCATTTTCTAGCACTCACATATTACATGCTTCTGCTAGTAAATAAAACTCACCTTTGCCCACCTTTTATGCTTCCTGCAAAATGAAGGAAGAAAATGTTTTATAATTTTTTAATTGTGATTCTTTCTACTATGTTGTTTATGTATCCTATTAATTCTGTGTATCAAAAATTTGGTAAATTTTTTCTCAACATAACAAAATAAAATGAAAGTAAAGTCAATAAGTAAATCATGTAGCTGGGAGAGAACGATGGGTTGTAATTTGGGACAGAGGTTAAGAATATCTTACTGATTTCAGCTCCATATAAATGCAGTCTATTAATGCAGGCTTATATTGTTCACATGAACTCAGTATTCTCAATAAAGCTAATTTCCCACCTCTGAGTTATTAAAATGTTTACTCCTTAGTATCTGCTTTCAAAATTTACATATTCAAAAAATTCAATCATCAAAATGCTGAGTGGTTGTCAGTTATTTCTTATCTTGTTCATATTTTGGGCAATAAAACATCTTACTTCTCAATAATAAAAGAAATATTGAGATGTTTACTTTATGCAAGTTTTTTAAATGTTTACTTTGTGCAACTTCAGTTCCTTACTTGTTAGATAGGGATAACAATTCCTAAAATAATCATTATAAAGACTCAATAATGCCATAATGCAAAGAAATTTGGATGGTGTCTGTTACATAAAAAAAAAAACTTGATGATTACTATTACTGTTACTAGATTTATTGTTGTTGTTATTAAGAAATTAGCCATTTGGGCTAAAGCATCAATCTAGGAATTAAGACATAGGATTTTACATAATGCCCCCTTGGGCTGTTTTCATGAGGACTTTGAGTATGAACAGGGGTGAAGGTTGACCCCTCATTTAAGCAGTGGAAGGAATGAGAAAGAAGACACAGGAGTACAAGAGGGGTGCAGAGGTTTTTTTTTTTAAGACTTTATTTATTTAAGAGGGAGTGGGAGAGAGAGAGTGAGCAGGGGAAGAGAGAAGCAGACTCCCAGCAGATACTAGGATCATGTGTGGGGCCAAAGGCAGTTGTTTAACCAACTGAGCATCCCAAGAGAGGTGCAGAATTAATGTAGTCAATTCTTCACAGTCTTTTTTGTAGTAGAGAAACCAACTCTGGTTTCTGGACTTAATCACATGACTTGCTTTAGCCATTGGGATTTTAGGCTGGTAGAGGATAAGACATGGAACAGAGCCTCCATTGTTTCAGCTAAAGCCTTTCTAGACCAAAAAAGAAGCTAATACCTGAGTATGTGAGAGATACCAGTCATAAGCAATACAGGATTTATCAAGCCAAGACCAAAAACATCACCCAGTTCACCCAAAAACTCATGAGTTAAATAAATGTATTGTTTTAGTCACTGAGTTTTGGGTGGTTGTTACACAGCATAAGGTGGCAATAAATAACTGATAGAAGTTGATACTGGGCTGAGTGGAAACTGAAAAGAATGACACCCCAGATCCTTGTTGGAGAAAAAGATGATATGCAGAAAAATGTTAAAAGTATCATGGACCTGGGTACTTCTCTTCCAGTGCAGTAAGGAACAAAGGACTGTGTCCCACTCCAAGATCAGACTTGCAAAGTCCAAGAGAAAAATTGAGTGGTAGCAGCTTGAAAATAGAAAGGGAAACAAGCAGAAGTCCTGGGTATGCAGCAAGCAGGAAAAAGAAAATGGGGAATTAGCCTAGCCCTGAAAAGGACTTTTGGGTTCAACAGAAGAAAGCCCCAGGTGATTCCCCCAGTACTCATTCTGACAGATCTTCCATGGATCATTCTAATTTTTCAGTAAGGAAAATGCCCTTATTTTTTCTTTCATATTAGTTTCCTTTTCATTTTCATCACCAAAATCTTAAAGACTTCCTTCCTTCTCAGCTTACTATTATAAAATAACTTCTTTTCTGGCCTGACCCCTCAGCGATCTCATCATGAAATCCACTATTAACCAGACAATTTTTAAAACAGGTTCAATTATGTTTCTTTGCTATCTAAAAATCTTTAATGACTGATTACCTATTTAATTATTTATCCCTAGATCACTCTTTCACTTAAGATTCTCCACAAAATACACACAACCGCTGTCCCAGGATGGCTATGCATGGGTGGGTGAACAGATGGGCAGATAGATAGGTAGGGAGATTCATAGGTAGATGATAGATGATAGATAGATGATGATAGATAGATAGATGATAGATGGATAGATAGATAATGGATAGATAAATAGATAGATGATAGATAGACAGATAGATGATAGGCAGACTAACAAACTAAACTATCAGCCACAAGGACAAGCTGATTTTACCTCCCAGTTAGAAATATAATTTAACAGGGGTGGCTTTATATACATATTTTGGAGTTCCATATTTGCAGTTCCACAGAGCACTGAGACTCTAATTCAGTAATCTTAACCTTGACTTCACATTGAAATCACCTAGAGAGTTTTAATAACTACTGGTGCTTGGATTCCAGACTAATTGGCATGGATAATCAGGATTTTTTAAAGCTAAAATAAGAACCACTTCTATGGAAGTGGTTAAGCAGCTGCCTTTGGGTAAGGTCATGATCCTAGGACCCTGGGATAGAGTCCTGCATTGGGCTGCTTGCTCAGTGGGGAGCCTCCTTCTTCTTCCCCTGCTTCTCCTTCTGCCTGCAGCGCTCTCTCTCTCTCTCTCTCTCTGACAAATAAATAAATAAATAAAATCTTAAAAAAAAAAAAGAACCATTTCTATAACTGAACTATGCCAGAGTGATTTTTTTTTTCTTTCTGATCTCAACAAAGATGGTTTGTCTTAGCATACACTGAGCATTTTATCACATAAAGAATGAGAAGCACAGATCCTTTAGTACCTTTCTATGTGTTGGTATCTGTAAAACAGAAATACGGACTGCCTACTTTATCTTCTCTCTACTTTTTCTCCCAAACCAGAATTATTTTGTAAAGAGAATGAGAATTTTGCTGCTACTAGATGCAAATTGATGGAGCCCATGTGGCAGCCAATGAGAGGAGACTTAGAAGAAGATGCCTGATTGGGTGGTGAGCACCCAACTGCCCCAGCAGTGTAGAAGTGGCTCACCTAGCACATCCAAAGTAGCCTGATCTGCAGGGACATGTTTGGGATCCCCTTATTATTGATTCATGTCAATATTACAAATTCAGACATCAACATGGCAGCCTAATTCCACTTACAGACACATCTTAAAAAAATATATCTTAGTGGTTTGAATAAGAATCTATGATTTCTGATTACTTCTGGTTAGAAAAAGAGCAACTCTCCATAAGGCAAGCCTAATTATTCTTTCTCCAGACCTATTCTCATGCCCCAGAGGGACAAATTCAAAAGACTGGATGACTGTGATTAGAAAATATAGTTCAAGTTTTTTCCTTTATTTTCTTTTCTCTCTCTCTCTCTCTCTCTCTTTTTTTTTTTTTTTAATTCAACTCATCCTTCTGTCTAGCCCCTAGCTGGAATGGACACAAAAGCTTTTTGAAAAATAAATGGATCATACCACCATAATCGGTAAGAAGGACATGTGTGGTTGGTTATTTCCCTTTTCCTATCCCCTTTATGTGATCCTATGAAGCTCAGGCTGCGGCTGTCTTGGCCAACCCTTTCCTGATGTTGCTAATGTCACCTACTTTGTTGGGACCCATTCCTTCAACTCTGTCCTATATTGGAATGACTTCTTTTTCCCCCAGGGCCCTCCCATCAGCATTTAGAGTGGCCTTATTTTTTCCCCCTTCATAATTAAACTGCCATAAATCTAATGTCTGGGAGCCAAATCCTCAGGTCCAAGGTCCCAACAGCCACTTCATGGGATTCCCAGGAGACCTCAAGGAATCAGGACTGCTAATGCCTGACCCAATGTCCCAGAGTTCAAGAAGCAGATATGCAAGTTCACCTGCTCCTGAATCTCACTACATAAGCTTTAGTGTCAAGATTATACAAATAACTAGTTACTCAATTAAAGTGAATATTATCTTACAGCCACGTTCAAAACTATTTTGACACGATGATACATTTAGTCTTCTTTGGTCTAAATATTTTACTCAAGTCTTCTTTCACCTTGTTTTTTGATGCTAAAACATATATGCAGGTTTTTGTTTTTTTTGTTTTAGGGTACAATACAATCTCTTCTAGAACATTCCAGTCACTGTGACATGTAGGGTAACACTAACCAAATGGAAAAGATTTTTAAAGGGCTTTCAACAAGATAGTTCTTTATTGCTGCAATACAATTTTGAGTTCAATCTACTCTAAAGAAAAAAAAAAAAAACACTGCAGTTTGCAACTAGAATGCACCAATGAAGCATAAAATGTTAACAATAACCACTAGTATCCCTAGATATACACAGCAGTCCTCCTTCCCCATCACAGTTTTGTGAGCCAATTCCTTCCTAACAGACTTCTAAATCATTCCTGACAAATGAAAACATCTCCCTGAAGGAGTCACTCAGTATATTCACCAGACAGCTCCAGTTATCACCTGTGTTGTTATACCTTGAAAATAGTTTGGCCATCTCAATAGCTTGGTGAAAATACTATAGAAATAGTTTTACTAACTACTGTTGAGTTGCAACCAGCATTAACTTCCATTTAGTCTGTATAACTATTTAAAAGTATCTCTGTTAACACCATAGCAGCCTGATACTTTTACTGAATCTTTTGAATGGTATAGCCCCTGGATTCACTGTTAAGAATAATCCAGCTCACTTTGCCAGATTCAAAAACAGTTCTTGGGCACCTTTTCATAAAGCAGCAATTCTAAAAAGGTCCATCACTTCCTCCCTACTGTCTTTATAAGAACATAACTTACTAACAGCCTGGCAAAAGCAGCTCTACGCACTTCATGCTCCACCATTTCTATGTAAAGGAATTAGAACCAACATGGGATTTCTGACCCACACTAGACCAGTGAGATCGTCTCCCCAAAAATTTAAAATTGGGACCCAGAGACTAAGTCTGTAAGTTATGGTCAGCAAGCAAAGCAACCTTCCATGAAAGCAATGAATCAACAGAAAATCCAGTCTGCAAAAAAGGGAAAGCAGACTGTCTTGGTTATCTATTGCTGCATAACAAATTACTCCAAAACTCAGTTCCTTAAAACAACAAACATTTATCATGTCACATATTCTGAGGGTGAGGAGTCTGAGAGCAGGTTAGCAGGGAGATTCTGATCCAGGGTCTCTCATAACATCGTAGTCAAGTTGTTGGTTAGGTCTGTAGAGATCTCAAAACCAAAACCAGACTGGGCGTTAAGGATTTGCTTTTAAGTTTACTAACATGGTCATTGGTAGGATTCAGTTCCTCCTGAGGTGAACTCCCTTAAGAAGCTTGGTTCCTTGCAATAGCACATGGACCTCTCCATAAGTCTGCTCACTACATGGCAACTTGTTTCCCCTGGTACCAGTGACATGCATGTATGTTTGAAAGAGAGAGAAAGAACACAACTAAGATGGAAGCCAGAGTCATCTTGAAATCTAATCTTAGAAGTGACAGCCTATCTCTCTGGCTGTGCTATATTACTTGGAGAGTGAATCACTATATCCAGCTCAGGCTCATGAGAAGAGGTTACACAAGAGCATGAATGCCACAAGGGAGACTCATTGGGAGCCATATTAGAAGCCACCTACCACAGTTACACCTATGGCTCCCAATGTTTCACATCTCTCTCACATGCAAGATTCCCTCATCTCTTCCCAAACCATTGAGAGTTTTATCTCTTTGTAGTATCAGTTCAAAGTCCAGAATCCTGTCATCAAAATTAAGTCCAGGGATTAAGCCCGGGGGCTTCTCAGGTGTAGTTCCCAAAGTACAGCTCCTCAAATTCAGTACTCTTGATCGACAGACTGTGAAATTAAAGAATTACCTGTCCTCTCTACACCCACCCACATGCACACGTACACACAATGTATAATGATATGATAGAAGCAGAGTATTGAAAAAATACTATAGACATTCCTGTCTAAAAGGGAAGATAAAAGATACACAACAATCCTTGACAGTTCTGAAATCCAGCAGGGCAAATGTTGGCTACTCCTTGGTGAGATTTCAGGGCCTGGGAATAATTTTCCCTAACTCTCAACTCTAGCTTCTCAGTTCTGTAATGCCTGGAGTCACGAGAATTCCCCAAAGAGGCCACCAGAGATGTGAGTCAAAGCCAAGCGGCAAAGGTCATTTATTGCAGGTTCGAACCGGGTTCTCTGCGCACTCGCAAGTGGTGACGCTGAGAGGCCCCGAGGTGAGTAAATGCAAGGTTTTTATAGGCATGTACAAACAAGGTAGAGTGGGACTGATCCGTTGACATTTGAAAAGGGTATTTGGCATAACCTGATTGGTCTCAGGGAGCGCGCGCTTTAGCAAGCAGGGAGTACAGAAGCAGAACTGGCGGTTAACAACGGGGGATTGGCTACTTTGTCCAAGGGATATTTTTTGAAAGTTGTTTGTACCAGGGCGGGAAAGTCAAGGTTGCTGTTGCTCTACTGATTACCAGGGTGGGAGTCGTAGTTGCTGTTGCTCTGCTGATTACCAGGGTGGGCCAGGGAGGTTAAATTTGCAGGGAGCTGCCAGAGCAGTTTGGGCCTTGATAAGCAGACTGGACACTCACAGTTTAATGTAAACAACAGAATGGCTACTGCCTTAAAATGAAGTTACTTTGGCCCTTCAGTTCTTAATTCTGCCCTCTGAGTCTTCTTTTCTTTTGTTATGAAAGATAGCATGTGTTTACAGCTAAGCAGCTATCACAGCTTCTTTCCTCCCAGTAATTCTGGGGTTCAAAAGTCTCTCTTCTTTTAATATCGTCTTTATCCCTCTAAGTCCAAGCTGGCAATATGTCTGCATATATGAGAACTTGGTGGGTCTACCGTGAATCATCTTGGGGTTCCTTCCATTAGACAAAAGCCATGCTCACAAATCTTGAAATAAGCTCTTCCTTCGCTTGAGCCTTGGCTAAGACAACTGAAGCACTACAGTTTCAATGAGAGAATTTGAAAAGTACCATTAATCTCTTTAAAGGGCCTTCTGTGTTGCTGAAAAATACCCTGGGGCATGACCTTTGATCTTTCTGAGGTCTTAACAGAAGTTTTGGCAGTGACATCCTTTGTTTCATCTTTAGATCTCTGTTCTCAGGGCAATACCCTGAATTTGTTTTTCCATCAAAATCCATTTCTTAATTTTGGCACCAGTTGCCATCTGGAAGAACAAAATTTTTTAAACTATCAACTCTTGGCTTGGCTCTTTTTAACTTAACATCCTCTTCTCAATTTAATTCATTCCTTTCCTATTTTACTATATAAACTGCAGGAAGAAACCAGATAGCACCTTCAGCATGTTACTTGAAAATCTCCTGGACTAGATCACCCAGGTCATAAAGTACATTTTCTACTTTTCACATTACAAGCAACAATGTTGCTAAATTTTCTGGCCCTCATTACAAGTATCCCCCTTTCCTTCATTTTACTGCCAGCAACCACCCTCAGCCTTATAAAAAAAAGACTGAGACTTTTCTATTAACAGCTTCTTCAAAGACTAGAATTTCACTAGATTTGCTCAAGTCCCAGTTCCAAAGCCACTCCTACATTTTGGGTTTTCATCATGGCAGTACCCTACTTCTAAGCACCAAATCTGTATTTTTTATCTGCTGCTGCATAACAAATTATATCAAAAATTAGCAGCTTTAAACGACAAACATTATTTCTCTCACAGTTCCAGGGAATCAGGAATCAGAAGCAGTTTGGCTAGGAAATTTCGGCTCATAGTGTAAGGGCCCATTTAGCCAGGGCGATTCCATCTGGTTAAACAATGACTTTGTTGTTTATACAGTAAGAACTTAAACTGTCCTTGCCCCCCTTGCCCCCAAGGGACTTACTTAAAACAAGTCCCAGAAACCAGTCCCAGGTAACAAAGCCCAAATACAAGGGCAGGGCAGGCCTGGTGGAGGTATCCAATCAGTGAGGTGTGCATACTGTCTCCTTAGCTACCAAGGTGTGTGGACCCCGCCCTTTGGGCACCAATTCTGATCAAGGTGATAGGGTAGTTCAAATACCTATCACAGGGTAAACTGTAACTCAATTGGTCACTTATGTGTGACCTAGCCTGACTGTGCAGTTTTCTCTGTGTCATTGGCCACCTGTGTGTGGCCAGGCCCAACCATATGGCCTTTGCCCTTAAAAGCCAGTCTGTAAGGCAGAGAGGGGTCGCCTCTTTGTAAGAGACAGCCCTGGCCGGTCAGTTTGATTCTTGATGCTTGGCGTGAAATAAAGCTTTGCTTGACCTTCGCTTTGTATCAGTCTCGCTCCTTTGATTATGGACCCAACAATAGTACTCAGGAGATTACAGTCAAGCTGTCAGCTGATGCTCCAGCCACCTCAAGATTCAATGACTCAACTAGGAAAGAGGTATCCACTCCCAAGTTCATGGGACTATTAGCAGGCTTTTTAGTTATTCATAGGCTTTCAGATTGAGGGCCTCAGTTTCTCATAAATTGTTGGACTGAGGACCTCAAGTCTTCACCAGATCAACTGGTCCTTTTCATACGGCTACTCAAAACATGACATTTTGTTCCCCCAACATAGGTGTTCTGAAACAGAGTGCATACACCCAAGACTGAAGTCACCACCTTTTTAAACCTAACCTTAAAAGTGACATCCCATTACTTCTACCTTTAGAAGTAGGTAAGTCCAGGCAACACCCAAGGAAGGAAGATTACATTAGGGCATGAATACCAGGAGGGAGGAGGATCATTAGAGACCATCTTAGAGGTTACCTACCACACATTCCTCAAGATGAGAAATGAAGATGTGGCAAGAGAAAAAGAGAGATCACCTGATGGATTTCCAGTCTCATGAGATATGCCTATTTCCAACAGTTGCATTATATGATATTTCTCTGAATACCTAAGATAAATGAACCTACTCTTAAGCAACCTTAAGTTTCTGCTCTTTACAACCAAATTTTTCCTAAGACTATACCCTATTTTCTATCCTATTTTCTTACAGAATCTGTACCCTACCTTTGTGAACTGAAAGCAAATATAATATACCCTTCTACAATCTAAAGAAGACTCAGAATGTCTGAAGTGACCTGCAGATATTATAGATCAAGCATACTCTGTATTCTGCTGACCCTGTCAGTAAAAAAGCTCTCTTCCAGCATACTAAAAATAGCACACTTATACTAGAAGCTGCACTTTTAATTTCTGTGACATGTAATGAGGCAGTCTCACTAGCCAGAATATTTTATTAGGTCATAATGTGTTAAATGTGGTTTAATCAAGGGCTGCCTTTAGATAGCTTCCCAATGAACTTCAGAGGTAAGATGATCATATAACAAGTCATCTATGGAATCCCTCTGAAACAGTGTTAAGAAAAATGAGCCAGCTCTGCAATCTAAGCAATAATACCTTCATTACTACTAAAAATAATGATGAAAATAGCAACATTTATTGAGCACACATATAAGGTTCTCTTATAGCTCAAGATGGCTATACTAGAAATCCTCATCATTTTATACTCTTACACATGCCCACTCTTTTTAGAAAAATTATGTTGAGAAAAGACAACTTGCATGTATTGGTTACTATATGCTGATCTTTGAAATATTACATTTAATCTTCACAACCCTATAAGAGAGCTACCATTATTCCCATTTTTAAAATGGAGGAAACTGAAATTCATTAACACTAGTCCAAGGTCAAATAGCTTGCCTCTGGATAAAACTAATCCTGGGAGGTCCCTTGTCACATTTTATCAGGGGACAGTCTGTGGGGTCAATCATTACTGCAAAAAAATAGTATGTGACTTCTGATGCTAGGTTACACCAACCATTTCAGCCTCCACCTTGCTCTCTTGGATTCCTCATTCTGGAGGAAATCAGATGCCATATTTAAGAGCACATAAGAAGTCATAAGAAAGTCATGTGGCAAAGAACTGAGTCCTCTTGAACACCATCAACTTGCCAGGAATGTGAGCTATTTTAGAAGTGGCTCCTCCAGAACCAGTCATTCCCTGAGGTGACAGTATCCTCAACTAGCATCTTGATGGTAACTTCAGGAGAGACCTGAAGCCAAAACGACCCAGGTGAGTCACTCCCAAATTCCTGGCCTACAGAAACTGAAAAATAATAAAGTTGCTGTTTTTCAGCCACTAAGTTTTGAGGTTGTTTGTTACAAAATAGGTAAGTGATATAGCAGTGGAGCTGAGTGACCCTGCCTCAAGTTCTCTCATGGATTATAGTCATGAATTTGCTAAAACTAAGGTTTACTCTGAAGATGGATTGGGAAAAGGTCTGCTTTTAAGCTCATTCATGCAGCTGCAGGCAAGATTCAGTTTTGATTATTGGTCAGAGATCTTCCTCCATTTCTTGGCACGTGGCCTCACCATAGAGCAGCTTACAAAGTGGCAGCTAGCTATTTTCTCTTATAGCAAGCAAGAAAGAACAAAAGGAGAATACCCAAGATGGAAGCCACAGCCTTTTATAATCTACTATCAAAAGTGACAGCACATCAAATCTGCCACATTCTATTCCCTAAAAGGTGAATAAATAAATCTAGCCCATACTTAAGGAGAGGAGATTATATAAGGATATGAATACCAGGAAATGGAGATCATTGGGGGCCATTCTACACACTGGGATATGACTCCAGTGGTCTAGATCAAGGTTTTCCACCATTATACTCCATGCCTTCCTTGA
>ML110213.1:0-35370 GCA_003697995.1 Taxidea taxus jeffersonii | reverse complement strand
CCTTTAAAATTATTCCAGCCCCCTAGGCATTGATAATTTCTCATGGGTCACTTTGCCCAGAGATTCCACCTACTACTTTGTTCTTCCCTATCCAGGGCCACCATATAGGGTTGTACAAGTTGTTCACTGCACAAGGGTGCTTGGTAAAAGGGGTGAGCAAGGGACTGAAATTTAGCTTATATTTTGCTTCACAATCTTAAGTATCTGTCTTGGGATGGGGCTGCAACTGCCCAAAGTCGTACAAAGTGCCATCCGGGCTAGCTGAACTTTTGTGCACTTTTTACACTGCTTTTCAGGACCTTTTCTCTCATTTCTAAACTAATCCTAGAAACTCCTATGACAAGGGGGGATGGGAAATAATGAAAAGCCCATCATCATTCATAATTTTCAAATTCTAAGGAAAGTGGATCCTAGAAGTTAAAGGAGCTTTTTAGCTGGGAGCACATCATTTTTACTATGGTGAATGCTGTGAAGTGTGTAAACCTGGTGATTCACAGACCTGTACCCCTAGGGCTAATAATACATTATATGTATAAAAAATTAAAAATTAAAAAAAGAAAGAAAATGAATAATTAAAATATATATATATAATGGTCTTTCACACACTTGAAGATACAGTTCAGTGAAAAGAATGAAAATGCAAAATTAGAAAACCTTAGGCAGAGCTAATTTTCACTGCTTAAGACAAGGGATATGGAGAATAGTGGGATTGGAAAGAGACTGGAACCAGGAGCTAAAAGCTATATGGAAGCTAAGGAGAGCAACCTTGGAGATATGAGATATCTGATGGACATTTTTGGATAAAATGCTGTTCACCTGAGATATAAAACACCCTTTCACCTTTTTAAAATTTATATTTCTCACTACCCTCTAAATATATATTTGCTTGGGTAAGAGATAGGCATAGATGTGCCACTATAGCCATGGTTGGGTTAAACTCCAAATTGCTTACTTTATTATACAGAACACTTTGGTTCTCCCCCTCTCACTTCTTCAAATCCTCATCCATACCCTGAGGCCTATTCTTCCATGAACAAATCACCCCATCATAAAGATTTCTGTAAAACTCAAGGCAATATATACTATTCCTAGAAGAAAGGACTGCTTCAGTGGCTACTTATATAACAATTTTCCCTTCCACCAAATAAACTTAAAACTCCCCACCAAATTAATGATGCTTATTAAGCAAGTAACTTTGGTTGAGTCTCTAGAATTTTCACATACAGCATTTCATCAAATAACCCTAGAAAACTGGTATTATCCTCCCATTTTACAGATGAGGAATTATAGCTTAGAAACATTAAATAACATCCACAAGGTAATAAAGTAAGAAGTAGAAAAAACAAAAATCATATCCGGATGACACTGGAGCTCTGTTGTCATTTTTTCTCTACAGCATATTATCCCCATATAAATAGTTTAGTCTTAGCAATCAGTTATCAATATATATCTTTTTAAATTCCTCAGACCAACATATAATGAGCTTACTTTTGATCAGGGCTCCTATTTTATGAGCTTTAAGACAGATTGAAAGCTTAGCAGCATATTATCTTTAGGAAGAAGATTCACAGGCATCCAAATTTTGTATAGCCTCAAAGAAAACTCAAAAAGATAAAACACTTAACACACTTAATTCCTATGCTCATGACATGCTTTGCACACAACATGATAATTTACATGAAACAGAATGTTTAATTTGGAAGTTCCAGCTGAGACACTGAGATAGGATATATAAGAGATACCAAAATAATTTTGCAGAAAAAAACATATGCAGATTTTCAAGACATCCAAAAACCAAGTCAAAGTCTGGTTTGTATCCATAAGGAGATATAAAAGACTTCAAAAAGCAGAATTGGGGACAGAACTCTGTGAGAAAGATAAGGGTGTGTGCATGATGAGCTCTAACCCATCAGACAACTAAGAAGAAAGGAGAAAGAGGTTTAAAGAGGTTTCTGCTCCTTCACCTCAAGCCTAAAGAGACGGGTGCTTCAGTGGAACCCCCTAGAGAGAGGCAACTAACTTTTTTAGGTTCAAAGGTTGGCTGTCTCCCTAAGGAAACTGGGGGCCTACTTTAGTGGCAAAATAAAGGTGAGTTGTGTTTGCGGCACATGAGAATTAGCTGCATTTGCAGTCAGAGCCTACATGAGTATTCATATGGATTAGACATTGGCCTCACAGGAGCCAGCTGAAAAGCTGCCTAAGTCAACCCACCCAGAAGGGCCCACAGGACTACAGTAGCAAGAGCCTATGTGTGAAGGACAACTGCATTCAGGACCAGCTCCATGGAGAGCAAGTTGCGTAGTTACCAAGGACACTGCACTCAGAAAGGCCCCAGGCTTCACTGAATGTTCTGTGTTCTCAAATTCTTAATAACTGTATCTTTGAACTAGTGTTCTATAAGTCCAACAGGATAATGTGTGTCTGTCATTCCTTGCTGCTCCATTTGCATATGGCATTTATGATCCCCCAGGAGCACAGGATTCCAGTGGACCCATAATGCTTAGAAACTCAGTGAGACTCAAAGTGAGTACAAAGTAAATTGTTATGTCTATAACCAAGTAAGCAGAGGTTACTGACAGGTCCCAGACACCATACCTTATATATGACTACAACTTGCTTCAAACACAAAAATCTGTTGGTGGCATGCTAAGAAATACAAATGACCAAGGAAACCTATCAGATCCTTCTTACCATTTTACTTCTCTGAGTTAACTAGCCATTTACACTACAAATGGTGACATGGAAGGAAAGAGAAAGACAGGGCAACTCATAGGTCCTTTTCCTTTTGGTCCTCCCTTACTCATTAGTAAGCCCAAGATAGAAAGTATTAGTAGAATGTACATGCATCAAGAAGTAGAATAAAAACAATTCAGTTTATTTTGGGCAAGATTTCCACTGTTCTGTACATGTCTGTTCCAGCTACAAAATACAAGCTATATAATTTCAGGGATTTTGCATACAAGTTAAATATTCTTATATTTGGTTTGAAAACTGGCATTGCAAATTATAAAGAAAAACCAATAAAATTATGGAAATTTTTTCTTGCAATGACATTAAATAGCAAATAAAAACACCATGATGAGAGAGTTATGCAATAAAGGAAAAAGCTTTATATTTTAGGACTTTTTTAAAAAAGACTATTTATTTGACAGAGAGAAAGAGGGAGAGAGAGAGCACAAGCAGGGGGAACAGCAGGCACAGAGAGAAGGAAGAAGCAGGCTCTCCGCTGAGAGTAGAGAGCCCAAGGACCCTAGGATTATGACCTGAGCCAAAGGCAGACACTTAACCAACTAAGCCACCCAGATGCCCCCATATTTTAGGGCTTTTAAAGACTCTCTTTCCTGCTTTTTGAACAAGGAACCCTGCATTTCCTTTTCCATTGGCCCCTAAAAATTATAGCTAGTTCTGACTGTACCTATCACTTAAATCTACTCTTTACCTTCAACTAACTCCCTCCCCTCCAGGGCCTAACACTGGAGGGTTAAAACATAGTTAGGAAACTAGGAAAGGAGAAATACTAATGGGATGGGATGGAAAAGGCCCTTCCCATTCCAATACTATTGTCCCTGCTAGGGAAAAAGAAAAAAAATTATGATTAATATTTTGATCATTGTTGGGAAGGCACACTCTAATGTTTGAACCTGAGGATGGTATTGATCTAAAATGACTTTAGTATAGTCTGTTACCTAACATGAGCCAAAAGTGATGCAGTCAGTCCTCCATCCCAAGGGAACGAGATATTATTCCACTAAATAAATTTTAAAGGAGCAGTAGGGGGCAAAAGTAGAGTTGAATTTTTATTATATCTCATGGGTCATGCTTGTTCAATACCCCAGTTACAAATGAAACAGAAAGTTTGAAGAGGTCTAACCAGAGTTTTATCTGCAAAGAAAGCAAGGAAGGAAGGAAGGAAGATAACAAGCAAGCAAGCTTTTCTTGGTTTAGAATACTTCAGCCACAGAAATTACATTGAAAATGATTAGACTCCATCGCCGATTTTACCTCACAAATTACCCATATGTTCCAGCTCATGTTACAATTTCTTTGGGGAGCATTAAAATGATTTTTCAATTTTCCCACTCAATTTCTTCTATCTCTGCTGAAATAAGAGATGACATTGTATGATAAGAGCAAGTCACTTTAAATTAGAACAACTTGACTTTTGTCTTGCAGTCAATCAAAAGCAGATCAAATGAGGGTTGTTTTTTTTTCCCCAAAGAGAAAACAAACTGTGGAAAATTCATAAAGAAGCACTTCACATATTTTTAGAAATATAAAGGTTTGTTTTGAAATTCCTCTATTTTTAATCTTCTGTCACACTTATAAGCTGAGAATTTTAATTTATCACTTTGCCACATTTTCAGAACAAAAAAAAAGCCAAGAAATTTCTTTCTGAAAGATAAACACAATAAGGTTTCTGTTGTAATACATATCTTTAAAGTGTAGAACTGTAATTATTTCACAGAGTCCACCAAAATTAGCCCCTACTGGTCAATAGATTTTGTTTCCATGATTTTTTTCAGCTGAATAGAATTTAATACAGAACTTCCATGTATCAGAGCACAAAATGCTTTTAAAATATTTTGAAATAACTAATCAATACAAAAAAGTTTTTTGTTTTTTTTTTTATTTTTTTAAAGATTTTATTTATTTGACAGAGCGAGAGAGATCACAAGTAAGCAGAGAGGCAGGCAGAGAGAGAGGGGGAAGCAGGCTCCATGCTGAGCAGAGAGCCCGATGCCAGGCTCGATCCAAGGACCCTGGGATCATGACCTGAGCCGAAGGCGGAGGCTTTAACCCACTGAGCCACCCAGGCACCCCAATACAAAAAAGTTTACATTAAATGGAAATTCCAGAAATAAAAGTATATGCCACAAAGTTAAATGTTAGATTTAGAGCAAATAATGAACACAATATATTATGGACTCAGGCTGCTTAAAGAATTTGCTGATAAGTAAAGGCTCATGAATATACAAATGGGAACTTTATGAGGTATCTCGGGCCACAAGCTCTGTCTCTGAAATTATGCAGAAGTAGTGAAGTAGCTAGAAATTGAGCCCTTGAACAGCCCGATACAGTTTCCTGGGGACTTTTTCCCCTAACTTTTCATCACCCTTATATTGCAGAAACTTTCTGGATGACATTTCACTGACTACTTAATGAGTGCCTCTTATGGGCCAGGTATTGTGCAAGACGCTAAGAAACACAAAAACTAGTGCCTTCCAACTAGTTTAGAGTTGCCAGAGAGAATACGGAATTTCCAGTTAAATTTGAATATCAGATAAATGAGTAGTTTTTTTAGGAAAAGTATGTTTACTTTTATTTTTCAAGGGATTTTTTTTTTTTTCTTTCCCAAAACTGGCCACCCCAGAGCAGTGGAACTGAGGGTTTTGATCCTGCACCATAGAATCAGTACTCAGGCATCTGGACACTACCAGCTGAAATTTGACCCTGCCCATACCTCCACTGGTACCTTCCCTCCATCCCTCTTCTGTGTTGGCCTATTTTGTCTAAAGCTGATCTCTTCTTCTATGTTGTAATTACATCTTCCTTTGATGATATTTTCCTTCAAATAATTTCCATAATGTGTGGGAGGTAAAACATTCTGAGCTCTTACATGTTTGATAGTATCTTTATTCTGCCATCACATTTGATTGATACTTAATCTGAGTATAGAATTCTAGATTAAGAATGACTTATCTTTAGAACTTTGAAGATATTGCTCCCTTGTCTTATAGTATCCAGTATTGCAGATGAGAAGTCCAAGGCCAGCCTGATTTTCATTCTTTTTATGGGTGACCTGTTTCATTTTTGTTTTCTTTTTAAAAAATATTTTATTTATTTATTTGTCAGAGAGAGAGAGAAAGAGAGCATGAGCAGGTAGAGTGGCAGGCAGAAGCAGAGGGAGAAGCAGGCTCCTTGACTCAATCCCAGGATGCTGGGATCATGACCTGAGCCAAAGGCAGCTGCTTAGCCAACTGAGCCACCCAGGAGTCCCTCATTTTTGTTTTCTGAAAGTATTTATGATCTCTTCATTCTTGGTTGAATTACCTTGCTAGGGTTCCCATAACAAAATGCCACAGTCAGAGCACCTGGGTGGCTCAGCTGGTTAAGCATCCGACTCTTGATTTCAGCTCAGGTCATGATTTCAGGGTTGTGAGATCAAGCCTGCATCAGAGTCTGCACTCAGTAGGGAGACTGCTTGAGATTCTCTCTCTCCCTTTGCCCCTCCTCCCAATACTCTCTCTCTAAAATAAATAAATAAATCTTTTTTTTTTTGAATGTTAAAAAGAAAAAAAAATGTCACAAAGTGGGTGATTTAAACAACAGAATTTACTTTCTCACCATTCTGGGTATTAGAAGTCCAAGATCAAGGAGTCATCAAGGTTTGTTTCTTTTAAAGTTTTTAGGCTTGTAGATGGCCACCTTCTCACTGTGTTTTCACATGAACATCCTTCTGTGACCTAATCACCTCTTCTTATAAGGACATCAGTCCCAAGGAGGAGATATGGTTGTATGCTTAAATCTTATGTCACCTCATACAATCAGTGAGAAATTAGACTCAACTATGTACCATCTTTTCATATTCCTAGCCCAAAAAATATAGCCCTATGTCTATGGAACAGTTACTCAAACTTACCTAATGAAACCTGATGAAGTGAAGGGAAATCAGGGCAGGGAACAGGCAAAAGAATGAGCAAGAATGGAATGTTGGTGATACCAAAGCTGATGAGTAAGGGAAGGAAAGGGAGATGAAAAATTAAGGCCAAAGTTATAGCCAAATCATCTGCAGAGAAACCGTACTATGTATGGGCTCAAAATAAGCAGATCTGTAAGTATATTTACTCCTTATAAATGCTTACTGTCCTCATCTTAGAAATTAGATGTTAATATATTATTTTACCCTCCCAATTCCATGGGTTTAGGTCATTAATAACACAAATTCTTGGAGGTTCTAAATATATAAAGTAAATATTAACAGATCTGAAGGGAGAAATAGAAAACAATGCAATAATAGTAGGGGACTTCAACACCCCACTTTCAACAGTGGATAGATCATCCAGACAGAAAATAAAGAACCACTGGATTTGAACTAAACATTAGACCAAATGGACCTAATAGATATATAAAGAACAGTCCATCCAACAGCAGCGGAGTACACATTCTTCCCAAGTACACACAGAACATTCTCCAGGATACATCATACATTAAGCCACAAACCTTAACAAATTTAAGATTGAAATCAAATCAAGCATCTTTTCTATAATCATGTAAGACATTTCTATAATCATATAAGACAAGGAATCAATAAAGGAGGAAAACTGGAAAATTCACAAATATATAGAAATTAAACCACACACTCCCGAGCAATCAATGAGTCAAAAAAGAAATTAAAATGGAAATCAAAAAATATCTTGAAACATAACACATCAAAATATATGGGTTGTAGCAAAAGCAGTCATAAGAGGGCAATTTGTAACAATAAATGCCTATATTAAGAAAAAAGAGGGGTATCAGGGTAGCTCAGTTTTTTAAGCATGTTATTTGGTTTCAGTGCAGGTCATGATCCCAGAATCATGATATGAAGCACAGCAATGGCTCTGCACTGGGCATGGAGCCTGCTTAAGACTCCTTTCTCCCTCTCTCTCTGACTCTCCACCTCCAGTGCATGCACACATTCTCTCTCTCTCTCACACACACATGCTCCCAAAAAAAGAAAGAAAGATCACAAATAAATAACGTAACTTAAGGAACCAGAAAAAGAAGAAGAAGCAAAGCCCAAAGTTAGCAGAAAGAAAAAATAACAAGATCAGATCAGAAATAAGTGAAATAGAGACTAGAAAGATAATGGAAAAAATAAACAAAACTAAGTTGCTCTTTTTAAAGATAAACAAAATATACAAACTTAGCAAGACTAAGAAAAAGAGACAAGATTCAAGAAACAAGGCAACAACAGCAAATAAATAAGTGGGACTACATCAAATTAAAGTTTCTGCACAAAAAAGGAAACTATCAACAAAATGAAAAGGCAACTGCAGAATAGGAAATAAATATTTGCAAACCATGTATCTAATTAGGAGTTAATGTCTGAAACATACAAGGAATTCTTACAACTCAACAGCAAAAAAAAAAAAAAAAAAAAAATCAATATCTCAATTTTAAAATGGGCAAAGCACCTGAATAGACATTTCCAAAAAAAAGAAACACGGATGTTGGTAACAGCAAGTATTGCACAGACATGTTTTCAGGCCAATCATCAGTTCTATGATTAAAAAAAAAAAGGATACAAATAGCCAACAGATATATTAAAAGATGCTCAACATCACTGATCATTAGGAAAAGGTAAATCAAAACCACAATGAGCCATCACCTCTCATCTGTTAGAATGGCTACTATCAAAAAATGAAATCTTGCCATTTGCAAGGACGTGTATGCAACTAGAGGGTATTATGCTATGCAAAATAAGTCAATCAGAGACAATTATCATACGATCTCACTGATATGAGGAAGTTGAGAGGCAGGGTGGGAGGTTGTGGAGGAAAGGAGGGAAAAATGAAAAGAGATGTGATTGGGGAGGGAGACAAACCATAAGAGACTCTTGGTCTTAGGAAACTGAGGGTTGCTGGGGGGTAGGGTGTAGGGATAGGGTGGCTGGGTGATGGACACTGGGGAGAGGGCATGTGCTATGGTGAGTGCTGTGAATTGTATAAGACTGATGGATCACAGACCTTAAACCTGAAACAAATAATACATTATATGTTAATAAATAAATAATTAAATATTTTCTAAATCAAATGATAACAAGTGGTGGCAAGGATGAGGAGGAAAGGGAACCCTTGTACACTGAGAATGTAAATTGGTACCCATCATGGGAAATGGTATGAAGGTTCCTCAAAATCTAGAATAGTACCACCATATGATCTAGCAATCCCACTTCTGGGTACAAATCCAAAGGAAGCAAAATCACTATCTTAAATGAATACCTTAACTCCCACATTCATTGCAGCATTATTCACAATTGCCACAAAAAGGAAACAATCTCCATGTCAAACCATGTCATCTCCATGAAGAGATGAAGAAAATATGGCATATATACAACAGAATATTATTCAGCCATTAAAAAAGGAATCTTGCCATTTGTAACAACATGAATGAAACAGGAGGGCATTATGCTAAGTGAAATAAGCCAGAGAGAGAAAGACAAATACTATATGGTATCAATTATTGATGTCAAATCTTTTTTTAAAATAGCTAAATTCATAGAAATGAAAAATAGAATAGTGGTCGCACGGTTACTAGGGGCTGGTGAAAATGGGGAAAGGTTGGTCAAAAAGGACAAACTTTCAGTTAGAAACGAAAAGTTCTCAGGATCTAATGTTTAACATGATAACTGTAGTTTATACTGGATTGTGCACTTGAAATTTGCTAAGACAGTTGATGATAAGTCCTCTCACAGCAGAAAAAAAGTTACTATGTGAGGTGATGGATGTGTTAATTAACTTGACTATGAGAATCATTTCACGGTATGTATGTATATCAAGTCATCATGTTTTATACTTTAAATACATGAAAATTTTGTCAATTATACATCACTGACTTGGGGCAGGGGGGCAGAAGATGCAAATTCTCCAGTCCCACTCCAGGCTGCTAAATCAGAAATTCTGGATTTTTGAGCTTTGACAAGTCCACTAGGTGATTTCAAATTAAACTAAAATTTAAGACCTATTAGTTTGACTTAAGAGAACACAAGCCTCTATATACACATATACATTACTGCATAGCCTTACAGTTCTTGGGAGAGAGAAGTGTGAGGAAAAGAGATGCCCCAAATGACATGATGGTGTTTCAGAGTAGAGAGATGTGGTGTCCTATGTGAAAAAATTTAACTTGGAGACCTGAAATTTGGATAGTTACAACCCTCTGAAAAACAAAAGCATACTAAAGATAATAGAGGGAAAAGTATTTTATGCTCATCACCTGATATCTTTGAGGAGTTTATCACAAGCTTCTTTCTCCATACTCTTCTCCTTTGGTTCTGGGAGAGGCAGTAAGGTTAAGCTCACAGGCTCTGGAACCAGACACCACAGGCTTCAAAACCCAGCACCCTCACTTTGTAAGGTATGCAACTTGGGCATGTTACCCTGTTTCCATTTCCTTGTCTGCAAAAGTGGGCATATTGGACCTCTTTCACAGGGTTATGGTAGGTTATGTTCATATATATAAAAGTTACATTTTATAGATACTTAGTCCCCAGTACATAGTCAGTCCCATGTGAGTGTTACCCATTTAATATGCACTCACTTTTTTACTTCTGTTATGCTTTAAGTTATTTGCATCTTAACTCTTTATATAACAGTAAAAATTTTTTGTTGAATATATATATATATTAAGTACATAGCACTGATTTAGTGATTTTATCTTCTGGCAAAAGAGCAATGTGACAATATCTCACTGAAGTACCAGAAAATAATTAAAGATCCTTCTTTTATTTCTTTTCTTTTATTTCAGTTACCACTGAATTAACTATTTGAAGGTAATTTATAGCAGTGAGCACTTTGGGGCTTATATATAGATTTGGTACTATAAGAGTTAACTAAAGAGCTCTTACCAAAGGAAGAAATTGGCTGAATAAGAACAAGCTGAATTAAAAAAGAAAAGAGGGACGCCTGGGTGGCTCAGTTGGTTGGGTGGCTGCCTTTGGTTCAGGTCATGATCCCAGCATCCTGGATCGAGTCCCACATCGGGCTCCTTGCTCAGCAGGGAGCCTACTTCTCCTTCTGCCTCTGCCTGCCACTCTGTCTGCCTGTGCTCGCTCTCTCTCTCTCTCTAGCAAATAAATAAATAAAATCTTTAAAAAAAAAAGAAAAGAAAAGAAAGACTCATGTGGCTGCTAGAGTATGTTTTGCACGCAGAAATATGAATCATGGCCATGAAAATACAAAAAAAAAGTGTTGGTTGTTATGAATGTTTCTACAGGGCACACTGAGCCTACGAACATTTTTCTTTCTCTTCATTTGACTTCCTTCATGGATGACTCCTAGGAGTTCTGATAGTCAATTCATTCCACTTTTGCAAAATATAGCAACTTCCTCCAAATCAGTTTTCTCAACTGGAGGGGCATGAGACCCCTAGAGAAATGAATTCAAAATACACATCCCTGCCATAGCCTACCCTGAAATGCTTATCAAACTTTCTCAGAAAGGGTGCCAGGTATGTGTACTTAGGAAAGTCTCCTCAAGGGATCAGCATATTCTGCTCCTCATCTCACATTAAGCCCTCACCTCCCACACACCATACAAACACATAACTGCAAACTACTGTTCTAGAGGGCAGCTAGTTCCCCAGCAGAAGCATTCAAAGCATGCATTCCACGTGGAACAACAGTATTATCACTAAAAACCCAGGCTCTGGAGTCAAGGTGGGTTTGAGCTCAGGCTCTTCTATATGTGACCTTAGATAATTCATTAATGCTACTACTAATAAGCAATAGTTATAACTAATGTTGGGTGTTTTCTATGTTCTAGGCACCGTGGCAACACTAAATGGATTAACTCACAAATGAATGACATTATTGTTATTATTATCCTGATTTTACAGATGAAGAAATTGAGGCTTAGAGAGAAGGTAAGCAACTGTTAACTTGTTCAAAATCATACAGCCAAAGAGTAATGGAAATGGGATAATACTCAGGGTCTCTAGGGACCATGAACTTGGCTGCTTTGTTGTATCGATGCTCAGGTATAGAGAGAGAGTAGAACAGCAAAACATGAAAAACAGGAGTTCATGAACCTAAGACAGAAAGAAATGAAAAGGAAAATCTATGACTTGGGTTAGCCTAACACTGTGCTAGACACTGAAAAACAGTAATGGTGGGGTAATGTTCAAAACAAGGTAATGGGGAGGATGCCCATAAACCCATTTTATAAATACAGAAGGGATTCCCATTTCTCAGCTCACGCCCTACAACTAACCTGTTAAATGAAGATGGCAGGTGTCATTTCCATACTTATTTTTAATGGACTTCCCCTGAAAACATGGAATGGAAGAACTTCAGTATGACAGCTATTTAGCAGGTGTGGACAACATCCAGTCCAAAATTGGAACAGGAAGATACAGAGCTCTGGGAGGGAGGTCTCCAGAGGGAAGGAAAGAGAGGGAGCCTAAACAAAAGAGATGATATTTTAGAGAGGTTCAGGGGGAAATTGGGGCAAAAAAATATATAAGCTACTTTTGCAGATATACACACACAAAAATGTTAGAAAGTTTTGGCTTTGTATTGAGCAATATTTACCCAATTATAATTATGTGAATACTATTTATAGCTCTCAGCTTTTTTAATCAACCTACACAACAATCACCAAAGACCCAGTTTTGGTTATAAAACAGAGTCTGACCAACACTGTATTAGACTGTGTTCAGCTGTGAGAATAACATGTGTCTCAAACATGACAGAAGCTTGTCCTTTCATGTGAATAGTCTATAAATAAGCAGTCCGGGGCGGGTATGGCTCTACCTATCAGGAGAGATCCAGGCTCCTTCCACCAACATGGGGCTTCCATCTCAGGACCCATGATGACTGCCCAAGCACTAGATATAACTTCTACATTCCAGATAGCAGAAAGGAGGAAGCCATGGAGAGAAATGTAGACTTTCTCTCTAGGGACACTTTTGGAAGTCACACTCAACACTTATGCTTACATCCTGTTGGCCAACCACATGACCCAGACCTAGTCATAAGGACACTTATGGGGATGGTAGTTTCCATTCTGGGCAGCCATTTGTACAACTAAAATAGAGATTTCATTACTAAGGCAGAAGAGGGTTGGATATTGGGTGACAATATCTCCTTTGCCACAGTTATCATCCTTGACATTATAGAAGAAGAGAAAATAGAACTTAGAAGATGAAAGTATTCGAACACTGGAAAAAAAATTAAATTAAATTAAATTTTTTTAAAAAGAAGATGAAAGTAGGGAAGGAATTTGAAAAGTATAAGTAGTTAGAAAATAAGGAGTTAAAAAATAGCATTTATGATCACAAAAAAATTAAAAGTATAAGGAAGAAATTAAAATTACTGTAGTTATTTAGCAGAGAAAAAGAATGAAGGTGGGTAATTAGTATAAGAAAGTTAAATCATAAATCTCTTATGCTTTCTATGGGAAACAGATCTAGGAATGGAAGCAAAGAAATGGGAAAGTGGCTACTAGATAAAAAGAGGCAGTGAGAGTCAACCCACTGAGAGAAAGGAGCCCATGTATTCAACACATAAAGAATCAAAAATTAAATACAGAAATTTTGCTTTAAGACTACAATAAATGTCACTGGTTTCTGAATTAAAGGTTTGTGGATTTATTCAATTTATGAACTCCCTTCTTCACACACACACACACACACACACACAAATTTAAATCTAGCCACAATTCATATGCATGAAAGAAGTGATAATGACATATCTTTATTTTAAAAAAGTGAAAATTGATGTTAAATTACACACAGAAAAGATGCAACACCTTTTACCTCTAAATTCCTTAAAAATGACAGAAGTCTTTTTCAGATTGTCCTCAAACATGTCTATCCATTCCTTTATCGTCCATCAAACCTGCTTTTCTATAGTTACCACCATCGTGAAAAAAGTTAAAACCACTTGGTTATCTTTAAAATCTGCTTGATTGTTAATATATTCAATACATTGAAAATAGAAGTGTTCTCTGGGGCCCCTGGGTGGCCTCAGGTAACCCTCAGTGGGTTAAAGCCTCTGTCTTCGGCTCAAGTCATGATCTCAGGATCCTGGGATGGAGCCCCGCATGGGGCTCACTGCTTAGCAAGGAGCCTGCTTCCTTTCCTCTCTCTCTGCCTGCCTCTCTGCCTACTTGTGATCTCTGTCCGTCAAATAAATAAATAAATAAATTGGTTTGTTTTTTTTTTAAAGATTTTATGTATTTATTTGACGGACAGAAATGACAAGTAAGCAGAGAGGCAGGCAGAGAGAGAGGAAGGTAAGTAGGCTCCCCGCTGAGCAGAGAGCCCGAGGCGGGGCTGGATCTCAGGACCCCGAGATCATGACCTGAGCCGAAGGCAGAGGCTTTAACCCACTGAGCCACCCAGGCGCCCCATAAATAAATCTTTTTTTAAAAATAAAGTGTTCTCTAAGTTCTTTTAACATATTCTTATATTTACATACATTTAAAATACTTCAAGAAGTCATATCACAGTGTTTTCTTGGTTTTGACTTCATATGTCAGGGAATTTCCACTGTATTGTGGGTTAAATTGGCTTGGGAATGTAACTACCATTTAGAATATAGTTTTTCAATAGGGAAATATGCTTTGAGTGCCAAACAGGTGATCTCTGAATAACAAGAAACACAAAACACAAAGCTATACTTGAAGCACTACTTTGACTCCTTAATTCATCTGACCTATGGAATTCCAGGTTATACAAACACCTGAAAAGTTGATGTCATGGTGATAAAAGTGCAAACTAACAAATAAGATGACAACTAAGACCAGGTGTGACTTTTTTTTATTGTATTACTCTGTGCTGTCTAAGAAAAATAGCATATATTTCTGGAACAATGCCATGTTTGAAATCCTGCACTTTTGTGTAACATCAGCAGAACAGAGCCTAATGTCAGCAGTGTTTTCCAGGGCTGGCCATATCTCATGACGGGAGGATGTCAGCTTGCCAGAGAGAATATTATATGCCAGGCAATGCAATATAAAATATTGAATCCTATCATTCAGCAGTAGGTAACAAGATTCAGTCACATACACCTGCAATTATGGAAGGTGGAGATAAAAAGAAGCTACCAATCTTATTGGCCATTCAACAAAGTTTACCTATTAATTATGAATGATTGGCCTTGTTAAAATGATTTAGTAAGTAGCTTTTGTCCATCCAGCAGAACTCCAAACCTTAAGCATGATTATTGAAATGTGTGAAAATGGAAAAATACTCTACAACATTTAGTTTCACCCAACAATCCTTAGAAGATATGTTTCCCAATTACAAGTAGCCTTGTGTTGCAGATGCCTAAAACTGAAAATTTTTAGAAAGCCCAGAGCACAGAACAGAGCTTTGAGTGGACTCTCACCTTACTAAGGATTGCACTTCTTGGTTCATAAAAAGGGTCAACTTCTCTAAGTACAGCCATTCAAACTTGTTCACTCAGAAAAAGGATTTTTACCAAACAGAAAAGGACTAAGGAAAATGTCCACAAACAGGGACTCTTGCAAAGAAAAACTTTGTTACTCTTGGTTTCTTTTCATCATGTATTACTTTGTTCTGCCATCATTGACAGGAAGAAATTTCCCCTTCAGAACAGCAAGACTTCTTCAGAATTGCTAACTTCAGAATATTTCATGCCATCCTGTGATTGTTAGAACAAAAATTTTAAGAGTGAATTTTTTCTATAGAATTCTCTGTACTTTGGCTGTTTCTCTTTGGTGCATTTATCCACAGTTTATCTGAAATTGTTCTATATAGTGTAACATTGCTCTCAAAACAAATATGATCCTTGAAGAGATCATACTTATCTATTGCATCCTATTCATGACTTTTTTTTTATTTTAAGCAAACTCTACCCCCAACAGGGAGTTCAAACTCAACCCAAGATCAAGAGTTGTATACTCTACCAACTGAGTCAGCCAGACACTCCTCATGGCTTTTTTCCTATGTTTTAATTCTACTTTGCAACTTAGAAATCTTATGTAAGTTCTCTGTTAGCACAACATTGTGCTTAAATAGTCCATTCTACCAGGAAGACAAGACTATCATGTTTTTAAAGGTAACTTCATTCCTTCCTTTTAAGGCAACATGTTTTGGATACTTGGATTAGAGTTAGTTAATGATCCCCCTAGTTTAAATGAAGGAATCCACCTCCAGAAAGCCTCTTCTTCAGCTTGCCCTCTTAAATTTCAGCGTCGCTTTTGTCTCCACCCTCCAAACTTACTTTAATCAGTCTTCTAAGTGAGATGATCTGAAATACATTTTCAGTGAGATCCAATAGGCAGGTGAGTCCCTTGCCTATACCACCAGCCACATTTCTCCTGAGGTCTAACACCATAAAAATGCCCTAAACTGACTGTCTGGACATCCTAAAGACTCAAAACTGTACTTTTCTTTCCCTCACATTTTATAACCTGTCCTGTGAGCCTTATCTCAATAAATGACACCTCCATTGAAATGAGAATTATCCTAATTTTTTTTCCTTTCTCTCATCCTCCAAGCATCTAATTAATCCAATAAAATTTGTGGATTTGTTGTATTGGAACGGTCCCAGTACAGCCCAACAGAAATATGGCATGAAGAGCTGAAGACCTCCTCAATTCCATTCCCTCATTCTCATGCCCTATATGCAACATTATCTATTTTCTTAAGTTTCAGGATTTTTTGTGGCTGAAGCAAAGAAAAAGAACATCAGCCTGCAGGACTCAGGAGAGATAGAAAAGTTAGTATGGAAATGGAAAGCAGTATGGTATCAATTTTCCAACCAGTTCAAAGAGATTGGTCTGACCCTCTATAGTGAATAGGACACAGGCAGAAGCCAAAAAGCTTTTTAAATGAAGATAATTATAAGACTTTCCATAGTTATGACCCCATCACTTCACCCTTGGACACCTGAATTTGCCTATTACCTGTCTTTCCTTGTCTTGTGACACCCCTTCGATTGATCCTCCACAGAGCTACCAGAGTAGTCTTTGCAAAGTATTAACTTAATGATTTCACTTCCCTGTTAATGAGACATCAAAATCTCCCCATAGCTATAAAGTGATATATCAAATTTGCTACCCTATTCTAGCCATCAGTCCCATCCTCTGACTACAACAAACCACTAGTAGTTTCCTGCATGCATCCTATCATTTCATGCCACTAAGATGACATATACACTACCCCTCTTCATTGGTTACTCTCCTTCTTACTGACACAACCAATATGCTAGTATTTGTTTATTCTTTAAGACTACTTAGGCATTTCCCTCCAAGGATACCCTTTCTTGGACCCTAGAATGATTTACATACCCATTGTCTGTGTCCCTGAAGCACTCTACATTTATCTCTACCACACTCATCCACTGTTGTAAGGTCTTGAGGAAGTATTAGTCATCTTTCTTTTATCACTGTACTGCCTGGCACATAATAGATATACAATAAATTTTTCTATATAAACAATATAACATTTTTTTCAAGGAAACATATTTTCCTAGTTCCAAACAAATTGGCATACAAATATATTTTGTGAACTCAATCTGTTCATAAGTTTTATAGTCTCTATCCTGGGAAATTGAAAGTCACTTCATATATCACACATGCATAATAAATTGTCAAACAGAATACAATCAAATACACTAACTCCAAAACTACATCAAGTAAAATTTAACTTTTATTAATTCAGCACTTTATTCATATCTTGAAATGCCTCACAGCATAATCATAAACACCAATTTCTACTGTATCACAGATAAAAGATGCTTACATAATGATAAAGATTTTTAAACTTGATATTGGGACAGTTGGTATATTAACATTTATTATTTTTGCCACAATTAGTTCTAAGTTGCAGGTTATGCAATTTACAAGGGCCAGTCTTGGCTGTTGTTGCTACCAAAGGAACACTTCCAAGAATTTTAACACAAAAGGTATGGAGAGATCCCAGACTGGAACCCAAAATCAATCGGAACTGCAATGGAAGTCCCCTTTCTTTTGTCAAATTATAATTTAGCTAAATATATCCAATGTGCTATAAAACACATAGAAATTTCATAAAATGTATGCAGAGTTAAACCGTCTAAAGGTGCATACCATATCTACTTATTGAAGATGATTTAACTTGCTAGTGGGAAATTGTTTAAATAAAGTTAGCATGCAGGTCTGAAGGACAAAAACGGTTCTTAATCTTAAGTATCTTCTAGTTTCAGAAACACCAGATACATATTTTTCCAAAGAAACATAAAAGGGTTCTTCCAGAACATTGTCCTAGAAACACATCTAGTAATAAATATGGTAATCATATAAAAATCCTTTATTTGAATAAATCACTTATGTCCCATGCACAATTAGCTGACTCTTGTATTGTCTTGAAATGCCTTTCACATGAAGGCATGTGTTGTTATTATTATACGTAAGAAAATGAAGCTATTGAGCTGCCACCAGTGTGTACTTGCATTTTGAGCTGTTTTTTTTTTCCCCAAGCAGTAATAATACATTTTCTCTTAGCCACCCATGTTTTGATAAGTGGCAAGTAAATGTGAGATGGGCCACCTGGAATTTGAGCATTGTCTGTAGCTCCATAATAGAGATTTATTTTAGGTAATATAACAGGCATTGGAGAGGATGGAATTGATGACCTTGACTTCAACCTCATGAACAGTAGACTTCAGTCAACAAAAACAGCATACCTTAAAAATACACTAACAATAATTCAACATAGCAAATTATGCATGCAAGGCAAAACTGGATAGATGCTTCCAGTCATATCAATATCATGATCTTAGTTACTTAAAAATTAAATTCCATATCTCTAGTCATCAGTGAATACTAACAGCTTTTAAAAGAACTAAACCAAAAAATCCATAAATTAGCATGTACAGCAATCTCCCCTTATCTTCCAAGATACCCAGTGGATGTCTTGAATAGTACTGAATAAAACCACAAATAGTACTGAACCCTATATATGTTTTTTCTTATATGTACACACCTCAAGTTTAATTTATAAATAAGGCACAGTAAGAGATTAACAATAATAATTCATAATAAAATAGATTATTTAATAAAAATTAAGTGAATGTGGTCTCTCTCTCTCTCTCTCAAAATGCCTTGTTATACTGTACTTACACTTCCTGCAATGGTGTGAGATGATAAAGTGCCTACCTGAGGAGATGAAGTATGGTGAATGACATACGCATTGTGACTAGCCAAAAGCTACTACTAACCTTCTGACAATAGGTCAGAAGAAGGAACATCTGCTGTCAGTGGGTGGTTACCCGTAAGTAACTGAAACAGCAGAAAGCAAAACCATGGATAAGGGGAAAGTCTATACTTCGATGTGAACACTAGTCCTCTGATACATATTAAATCTTAGATGATGGCACTTGTCACCAGCTAACACTGCCCTACCTGTTCAGACTGTTTTCCCCAGATGATATATCTTTTTCACACTCCAAATTTTTTTATTATCACTTCTCTATGAAATGGGCCTTTTTATTTTTAGCATTGCCTAAATTAAATTCCCTTTGATGTATATTTCAAGCTTCCCCTTTGACTAGCTCAGTGTTATAGACCTCACTAAATCCTTATTCAAATGGCAGGCACGACACTGTTCCCTTCTCTAATCACAGCAGCATCCCGTAACAGAAACTACTCCAAGGCTCTCAGGGAAAAAAAAAAATCATGTTTAATCTATGAGGAGAAATATTTAAGGTGGCAGGATTTTATTTACCTAATGTATATACACATGTATAATATACAAGAAAGAAAGTGCTGTTTGAATCTTTCTTATTTTGTATTGTAAGTAGGATGTATGTAAAAAATTATAATTATTCTGCCTTAGCTTGACTACTGTGGGGCGTGGATTGTAATATCCAAGGAACACCTACAAAATGAAGCTCAAATGAAGGATTCAGATCTCAGACAAAGATAAACTGGGAGGTAATGAAATAGCCAAATTGACAAGATCACTCTAGCTTTTGTTTTTCCTATTAATGGAAGTACATTTATTGACCTAACTTGCTGTTTTCAAGGTAAATATAATGGGAGAAAATGAAATAGCTAAAAAATTCTGCAGAAGGGGTGGTCATTCAAGCAAGAAAAAAATCGAACACCTAAGCCTCAAGAGTCTGGATAAGTAATTTTTCAAACAAATATCAAAATGAGTTTTCATGAAAAATACCAGTTGTGAAACACCCTCAAAGAAGGTGGGGGGCACCTGGCTGGCTTAGTTGGTAGACCACATAACTCTTGTTCTTAGGGTCTTAAGTTCAAGCCCCATGTTGAATGTAAAGCTTACTTAAAAAAAAAAAATTACCATTAAGGGAAATTAAATTTTACTGTAATAATAACTTTATTCTTTTTTTCATATTTATAAGAATTAAGAACCTGGGTGGGGCACCTGGGTGGCTCAGCGGGTTAAAGCCTCTGCCTTCAGCTCAGGTCATGATCCCAGGGTCCTGGGATCGAGCCCCGCATCGGGCTCTCTGCTCAGCAGGGAGCCTGCTTCCCTTCCTCTCTCTCTGCTTGCCTCTCTGCCTATATTGTGATCTCTCTCTGTCAAATAAATAAATAAAATCTTAAAAAAAAAAAAAAAAATTAAGAACCTGGGAAGATCTTCTTTATATAAAAGATGATTATAGTATTTATGAGACAAATCAAATATATTAAATTTATAAATACAGGTTGAAATTTTAAGTGAGTCTAACTAGGCATAAAATTTGTGAATGTTTCCAAATACTAAACGAAGGCCTCTTGGAAAAATGATAATTAAAATTTGTTGAACTTACAAATAGAATAAGATTTGTAAGGTGAGCCTGAGAGCTAAAGGAAGAACTATTGTTTTATATGTTGTTGTTGTTGTTGGATTTTTTCATTTGCAACTTCTTGATAAATTGAATAATAATTTTAAATATCAAAGTTATTCTGAACAGTTTTTTGTTTTTTTTTTGTTTTTTTGCAAAGAGAAGCCTCCTCTTAAAAAAGTAAAATCTCTTATTTGACACAATTTCAAAGTCACTGGTGACTGATTAGTAGATCACAGAGAATTTTGAGAGAGCAGGCTGTGCAGAGTGGTAAGAGCAGAAGGTAGGATTTCTGAGGGTCAAGATATGGAGACAGAGTCACAGACTATGATATTGGTTTCTTGTTGCTGCTATAACAAATTACCACAAATTGGGAGGTTAAAACTACACAAATTTATTCTCTTACAGCTCTGGAGTTCAAGTCCAAAATATGTTTTAGTAGGCTGAAAACAAGGAGTCAGGAGGGCTGCTTTCCTTCTGGAGGCTCTAGGAAAGAATCCATTTCCCTCCTTTTTCAAGATTCCGGAAGCCATCTCCATCCCTTAGCTCATGGCCCCTTCATCCATTTTCAAAACCAGCAGTGTAGCATCTTCAAATTTCTCTCTGACTCATCTGCCTCCCTCTTCCCTCTTCCATTTTTAAAGAAGCCTTGTGATCCCATTGAACCTACCCCAACAATTCTGGATTTCCCCATCTCAAAATCCTTAGAAAGCATACATATAAGTCCCTTTTTTCATGTGAGGTAATACTTTCACAAGTTCCAGGAATTAGGACATGGATATCTTTGGGAAGTCATTATTCTGCCCACCACAATTATTATTCAAAACATTTACCAAACAAAGGAGAAAGACAGTCTATGGTACTTTGAGTGACAAAAAGTTTAATGGAAGGTCTTTTTGGTAGACAAAAAAAAAAGGAGTTAAGAAGAGGGGGAAAAATTAGGAAGAAAAGTTTGAGGAAGTAGGTTCTAGGTCCCCCAAATAAAGGGTTACCCTTGGAAAGGAAGGACAGAGACTCTTTCTTGGGCCAGAAGCAGGAAATAAGAAGAAGAGTAAAGACATCAATAGATTTGGGTGCAGAAGAGGAAGGTTGGGAGACTTCATCTCAGTGATTTAACTCTTGAGTGAAAGTGACCTCAACCATAGTGAGCAAAGGAATTTGAAATTCCAGTGAATGTCCCTCCACCTGATTCCTTTCAAGCTCCCACCCACCTCCCCTCAAATCATTAAATCACTATTATTATTTTGGAATTAATTCTTCCAGCCCAACCCTGTGCTGTTTTTACTAGACTTTTGTGTATATTTACCTAAATGTGAAATAGTACAGTGTTTACAAGACTCTGAATTGAAACCACCTAGATTTCCATCCTCATTCTACCACTTTATAGCATATATAGAATTATATCTGAATATTGAGTTGCATCTTGAATTTTATCTTAAGAATTGTCTCTGTGGCTTAGTGCCCCATTTATAAAATTGAGATAATAACAGCACACATATCATAGGGTTGTTGTGAAGATTAGATGTTTTAGAAAATGTAAAAGGTTTAGTTCAGTGCCTGACACAGTGAGGGGAGGACTAAATTAAAAATGAGCTCTCATTATTATTTTTTCATAGATTAACATATTGAGATCAATATTTATATTTATAGCTTTACTTACAAAGTTCAACTTTGAGAGGATTTATTCCATGTTCCTTTATAATTTTTTAAATCTATATACATAGTTGCAATACAATAGACTAAGTACCTTGACCAATACTGCACTGAAAACAGATAAAATTCTGGCTAAAATATTTTTAAATCTCATTGGGGGACCAAATGCATCTATAAGCTGGCAAGAGTATAAGGTATGTTCAAGCAAAAAACTTAGTGAAGGTGAAATTCAAGAGGCAAAAATAGAATTCTGAGGCCGACTTTAGCCTTGAATCTGTTTGCTAGACCAGGTAAACCTAAGTTTTCATTTTTACAACTTTGAGGACCTGAGAAATAAGACCTGTCTAAGATGAAGCCTCTAATAAGACCCTATGCCAGTAAACCTGGGACCCCATCAGGCAATAATCCCAGTCTAAAGACCTGCAAAGAAAACTGTCTGTCTCAAATCTATTTGTAACCATAAGCTGGTCTCCTTGCAGCTTTGCAAACTAAATTCATATTACCCAAATGGAACAAAAAGTTTCATGCCCATATTCTTAAATTTTCAACAACTCTATGTACATATATGCACATTACATTTAGCAGCTGTGGGTTTAAGAATAATAAAATAGATTAAGGACTTAACCATATGAAAGTTTTGCAACTAAAGTTGACTGATGAGATATTTTATAGGGCTTTGAAATAATATTTCTTTTTTTTTCTTTTTTTTTTTTTTAAGATTTTATTTATTTATTTGTTAGAGAGAGAGAGAGCGCACGAGTACAGGCAGACAGAGTGGCAGGCAGAGGCAGAGGGAGAAGCAGGCTCCCTGCCAAGCAAGGAGCCCGATGTGGGACTCGATCCCAGGACGCTGGGATCATGACCTGAGCCGAAGGCAGCTGCTTAACCAACTGAGCCACCCAGGCGTCCCTAAAATAATATTTCTTAATGTTCCTTTTTACTTGATATCACTTCCCCATACATAAACCCAGTTATTTTACTATCTTATTACTTCAAGTTTTTACTCACTTACCAAATATCCACATATTGTCTGTTTAAGCACCATCATAGAACCATCCAACAAGGAAGTTAACTGAGATAAACATAGTTACAGCTCCTTTTCTTTTTAAAACGCAAACTAAATACCATTTCTGTTTCTCTTCCTCCTACTTAGGAAACTGTCAGAAACAATAATTTAAGATGAATAATTGAGGGAAGTGGCAAGGTGGTCTCAAGAAGACAGACTCCTCTGGTCATGTCATGTGAAAAATTCATCTCAGAAGTTCATCATGTAAGAATCACCTGGCCATCTCAAGAAGCTTGAGAATCAGAGCTATAGAGGTTGCATTCTGAGATGATGAGCATGAGGTTATATCACTCATCTTACTGAAAAGAACCTAACAGTTCAGCATGATGTTGTTCCTGTTAACTTATTTCTCAAGACCAAAGTCCACACTGTCATTTGCAGCCCCTACAGAAAGATATAGTGAATGAATCCTAAGAAGATAGATTCAAAGAAATGCCTTCTTTATGAGTGTAAGTTTCCTGGGCAGTTCTTTCTGCTCTGCTGTAATTCTGTATAATCCAGTGCTAAGGGATTGTATGCTAGACTCAAAGTGAGCCAATCTGGTTGTCATGACCCTTCCCAGATTCATAGTTCATTCCACGAGCCAGCATGATAGGGGTAGCATAGATACACTTAACCACTGGATACACAAAACCAGCCCAAAAGGACCCTGACTTTTAGGGAATACTGCATGCAGATACTGTAAGGAAAGTTGATTAAGCTGCACTGTGAAGAAGAAGCTAGTAAACAGAATCAAACGGACCTACCGGCATATCTTCCAGAGTACGGTAAAACCCACCTAGTGCCAAACAACATTCTAAGATGCTAGCCATCTGGGATGGTTAATTTTATGTGTTAACTTGATCAAGCTGTGGTGCCCAGGTGTTTAGTCAAACACTTGGTGCTGTGAAGGTATTTTTTAGATGTGATTAGCATTCAAATCAGTAGACTTTGAGAAAAGCAGATTATTCGTAATATGAGTGGGACTCACCCACTCAGTCAAAGGCCTTTAAAGCAAAGACTGAGATTTCCTGCAGAAGGGGAACTTTTCTCAAGAGCATGACACAGAAACTCTGCCTAAGTTTTCAGGTGGTTGCCCTGTGGAATCTAAATTCAAGACTGCAACATCCACTTTTTTTTTAAAGATTTTATTTATTCATCTGTCACAGACAGAGATCACAAGTAGGCAGAGAGGCAGGCAGAGAGAGAGGAAGAAGCAGGCTCCCAGCTGAACAGAGAGCCAGATGTGGGGCTTGATCCCAGGACCCCGAGATCATGACCTGAGCCGAAGGCAGAGGCTTTAACCCACTGAGCCACCCAGGCGCCCCTGTAACATCCACTTTTACCTGAGTCTTCAGCCTGCTGACCTGTCCTACAGATTTCAGACTTGCTAGCCCCTAGATTCACTTGCATGAATTTCTTAAAAGATCTCTTTCTCCTCTCTCTCAAATAAAATTTTATTTTATTCATGGATACCTGGATAAATTTGACCCAATTTAACCAAGCATATGTAGTTTTCTTTTTTCTTCTTTAGATAAAGCTATAAAAACAATATCTATGTATAGGAAACATTGTCATTCTTGCAATTTTAATATTTAGAGTGGATTTTTGAACAAATGTTTCCGTAAGATTTCAACAGTCAAGATTATCTAGATAACATTGTTTAAAAGACATCTTTATCACAATTCTATAAAAAGGAAGAAACTACTACATAAAATTAGGAATAAGTTATTTTCATCAGTTTTACCAATTTGGAAAGGAAGCAAAGAAACCTAAGCCAAAAGCTTAGTTGAAAGTGGTCTTGGACTGTTAGTGCAAGCAAATAGGCAAGTCAAAGATTCCTAGCAGTCCAAGAAAAATGAGTGACTCACATTCAAATATCAATGAACACTGAAGAAAACACAGCACCAACACTGAGAATCAGCAGACTTTCTAATATTTCAGATAGTGGAACTAATAAGCACAGAATATAATGAGCATTAATATTATTATGTTTAAAGAACTAAAATATAAACTTTAAAATATGAGCAAGGAACAAGACATAAATAAATAAATAAAATAACCAAGACAATTTTACAGAACCAAATAAAATGTTTAGATATGGGAACAATAACAATTGAAATTAAAAACTCAGTAACTAGCTTTAGCAACATAGTAAGACACAAGCCAAAGCAATAACCAGTGAACTTTAAAATGGCTCTGAAAAAAAATTATTAGACACAAGATGGAATACATAAAAGAGAGATTTAGATACCTGGAAAATAGGGTGATAAGGTTTTAAAAAAGAATATAAGCTCTAGAAGGAGAGAAAGAACAGGACAGAGTCCATTTTTGAAGAGATAAAGTCCGAGAAATTATTTTTTAAAAAGTAGATCCACAAATTCACGAAGTCCAGTGATTCCCAATAGAACAAATAAAAGGAGATCTATACTTAGGCCCATTATGGTGAAACTCTAGAACACCAAAACATTCCTCTGAGGTCTATTTTGTTCACCATTGCACCCCCGAGTGTTGGACACTCAATATGTACTTGATGACTGAATAACATTAGATTATAATGAATGGGAAGGTCATGTGATTGAAATCATGGGGATGGCATAGTTCTGAATAATGATGGGTCTATTTGGAGCCTATACTCATGAATGTCTGAAGTGGAGGGAATTTGACATTAACATTGAGAAGGTAGAAATACTCTTGATTAAATTACTCCATACTGTTTGATGGCTTTGGATAGTCAAGACCAAAAAAATTAAATATACTATAAAAATCTTTGTTCTTAAACCTACCATTTTTAGGAGCACCTGGGTGGCTCAGTGGGTTAAAGCCTCTGCCTTCGGCTCAGGTCATGATCCCAGGGTCCTGGGATCAAACCCCACATCGGGCTCTCTGCTCAGCGGGGAGCCTGCTTCCTCCTCTCTGCCTGCCTCTCTGCCTACTTGTGATCTCTGTCAAATAAATAAATGGAATCTTAAAAAAAAAAAACAACTACATTTTTACCTTAGCAGCCAACAATATTTTGTTCTAAATTCATTTCATGCTATCCTCAAAAACACGTGAGAAGCTGTGATAGTCATGAGAGCTGTTCACAAATACTCGGACTTTCTCTCATTTCAGGTATGTGGTGTGATTGCCCTTCCCTGCCTACTTGAAGTTAGGTATAATCATGGGATTTGCTTTGATCAATAAAACATGAGAACTAACATGTGTTATTTACTTGTGGAAGTATTAAGAACTAGTGCATGTTTTACCACAACCTTTCTTTACCTTCTGCCAATGGCAATATTCTAGATAGTGCCTGCTCCTCAACCGGGTTCTAGAAAAAGCAGCAAAAAGCTCCCAAAGATGCCATGAGAGATAGATACTATGAGTAAGAAGTGAACCTTTGTGGTTTTAAGCCACTAAAACTTAGGAGTTGTTTGTTGGATAAGCAGGGGCTAGCCTTTCTTAATTCATACAAAGACACTAAAGAGTTTCTATACTTCTTTAAGAACACTTGGCCCAACCTACAGTGTTAAAATTCCAAATTGGAAGATCCAGAATTCAGATTCAGAAGCATTTTCTCAGTGACACAAAAAAACAGAACATGGTGCCAAGCAAAGCTGTAGAATTGTCTTTTCGGGCAGTGTCTGAGCGGAGAATAGTACCTCATCTGGTTTAGGTCTCAAGATGCCTAATGATAAGGCAGTATATTATACAACCACTCAACCTTCCTCCTACCCTATGGCTTTACACTCACTAGGACAGTGCCATGACAAGAAAGAAATAGGTTACAGAATAAACAATATGGTTCATTTTCTGGATTAGTCAGCAATTTCTATAATATTTTAGTATTTTTAAGATTCATAGTGACTTTTCAATGCTATTAAAATAATATTGGTACCCTACCTGGGTGGCTTAGTCTGTTAAGCAGCCAACTCTTGCTTTCAGTTCAGATGATGATCTCAGGATAGTGAGATCAAGCCCCACATCAGCTCCCTGCTCAGCACAAGTCTGCTTGGAGTTTCTCTCTCCCTCTCCCTCTGCCCCTCACCTCATCCTCTCTCCCTCTCTTCTCTGTCTCTCTCTCAAATAAATAAATCTTTTATTTTTTTTAAGATTTTATTTATTTATCTGACAGAGATCCCAAGTAGGCAGAGAGGCAGGCAGAGAGAGAGGAGGAAGCAGGCTCCCCGCCAAGCAGAGAGCCCAATGCGGGGCTCAACCCCAGGACCCTGAGAACATGACCTGAGCCGAAGGCAGAGGCTTAACCCACTGAGCCACCCAGGTGCCCCCTTTAAATAAATCTTTTTAAAAAATAACATTGGTGAATTCTAATAGCCCTTTGTATAAATTACTTGAAAAAACTAAGACCCCAGCAGCACTCACCCTATACAAAATCAGAGCAAACTAATTTTTTCTTTCATTCAAAAATACATATTAATCACTAATGAAGTTCCAGGCACTAGCTTAGACTCCACAGATACAAAGATAAATAAAAAATGGTCTCTGTCCTCTAGGGGCTTATAGAGGCAGAGTATTCACCTAAAAAACTAAGTATAAGACAATGGGTTACATGCTATAGATGAGCTGTAAGTGATCACAGAGATAAGGAACAAAGTATGTCAGAAAAAACTTCCAAGGAGAAAAACAATCTATGCCATTAATTATTACTAAAAATTTATACACATATGTACATATTTGTATAAAGAGAAAAAGATACATAATACGTGTGTCTGTGTGTACATATTCAGACTTTAGCTAATTTAAATGCATAATTCATGCTCTTATTTATCTAAAATGAATGTAAAAATAAATTATGTAGAGGCCAAGGGCAGGCTGCCCCAGACATGCACTTTAGGATGTGGATTATTTTGAGCTGAAAACAATCAAGGTCCAAAAGACACGAAGAAACTGACCTTCTCCCAACTGCCTAAAAGAATTTAGATAGAGGACCCATTCTTAGAAGAGAACTAACACCATAGATAACTACATTATAATATGAACTAGGTGTAGTAGACATGAAGGAACCTAGCAAAATCTGTTTAAATTCCTCTCTGTGTCTTATTGTTTTTGTATGGTCCAGCAAACACTTGTAAACCAAACATGTATTCTCTTTCATCTTCCTATGAATTGCCTTCCTTTCCTTTAAAGTCATAAACCCCTAAACTTTCTTTGTTCAGGATGACATATATACCTCATTTTGCCTGTCTGACTTTGGAATCTCATGTCTGTATGGATTCTCTGTAGATATGCAATTAAATTTGATTTTCTCCTACTAATTGATCTCTTGTCAACTCAATTATTTGACCAGCTAGAGCAATCTTGAAGAGTAAAGGAAATTTTTTCCTCTCTACCAATGAATTTTTTGGAACAGAAATAGTAAGGCATAAGAAATTTATCAGTTTAAAAAACCACCTTAAACACAGTAACCTCTATCTTTGATACTTTGAAGAGAATTGTAGGCTCACAGAAGAGTTTGAGTTGTTACCTAAATCAAGCTACCTTTAACCTCTGAACCTCAATTTCTGATGTAAGAATTAGAGATAACAACTACCCTGATGGATTGTTCCAAGGATTAGAAATAACAAAGCCCTTGTACATACCTTGCCTTCAATAAATAATAACTGTTATGGGGGCTCCTGGGTGGCTCAGTCAGTTAAGAGCCTGCCTTCAACTCAGGTCATGATCCCAGGTCTGGAACTGAGCCTGGAGTTGAGCTCCCTGCTCAGCAGGGAGTCTGCTTCTCCCTCTCCCACTAGCCCTTCCCCCTCACCCCCTGCCACTTGTGCCCACACTCTTTTTCACATGCACACATGGCTCTATCACTCTCAAATAAATATCTTTAAAATTTATTTTTAAAATAGTAGCTGTTATGGTTATAATTGTTATATTTTGTATCATTAGAATTAGGAAGCTAAACTGAACCTGAACTGACCTTAAAACATGCTGTGGAAGTTATGCTTTTGAACTAAGCCCTTTTAGGACTTTGTTAGGCATTATCTTTCTGTTTCTATTTTCATTTTCTTATAAAAGTATACTATAAAGTTTACCCCCAACATTAACAACAAAAAAATTTAGTATCTGAGTTTTTTATTATTTGGATTCAGGATCAACAGGAGTTTATAGGTTATAAGAAAATGAAAAGAAGAGAAGCAGAACCATGATAAAGTGGAAAATGTATAAGGAAATGAAGGTTTTGAAGACATCTGGCAACCTCAGTCATTGAATCAAAATATTCATGGAGCTATGGTTACTGCTGGAGGCTTCTTCTAGGCATAAAATATCACAATCATCTTTAACATTCCTTCTCCACTATACAAGCAAGGCAAATTACTCCATAGCTAAATAAATGCCTGGGGGTGGTTATTTTACTTCTTGGTTACATAAATTACTCAAAAACAGTACCCATGTTTTCTAAATATGCAATATTTTAAACAGTAGGTACATACTATAATGAGAAATGAGAGCAGATATAAGCTCCTCTAACAAGTTTTTATATGTACTTTTTTTATATAAAATAAGATGAGAATACAATCAAGAGATAAGAATTTCTCAGTCTATCACTGCAGCTGATTAGGAAGTAAGATTTAGCAATTAGACAGCTAATGTTATACATAAAATAACACATGTACTTAGAAACTCAAAGTATTATAAAGATATGTTAGGGAAAAAAATTCCCCATGGGTCTCTCATGATTCTGCACAATTTGCAAGCAGAGGCACTGATAGTCTGTTGCAGACTACATTTTTCAAGGATGTTTGAAAAGCCTTGGAAAATGGATATAGTGTCTCCCTTGGGAAGAGAGGGCAGAATTATTTGTTGTCTAGTGTAATAATGTCTCTCTCCAGGGTAAAGATTGAGCAGTTTTGTTTGCAACCCATTATGAAGCATTGGAGTTCTATGAGCTCAGATTTCCTTGATTGTGATGCACATCCACTATATATGATCACTGTCAACCTGAACCACTCCACATTGTACTCATGGGACTTAGGGAACATGAGAAACCAACATGAACATGAAGCTTATGCTGCTTGTTGTGCCATGAGCAATAGTTCTTTTCTGACCCAGCAGTGTCATGTCTCAGGTCAGCATGCATAAAACCGTGGTGGGCTGATTTATTAACTTGCAAGTAAGGTAAAATCTCAGACTCTTCATAGTTCTTGAAAAAGCCTACCTTAAAAGCTAAAAAATTTTGTGATCTATAAGTACACTTCAGAAGAATCGTGCCTGGTTGCCTCAGTCAGTTAAGTATCTGCCTTTGGCTCAGGTCATAATCCCAGGATCCCAGGATCGAGTCCCACATTGAGCTCCCTGCTTCATGGGAAATCTGCTTCCCCCTCTACCCTTTCCTCCTGCTTGTGATCTCTCTCTCTCACTCTCTCTCAAATAAAATCTTAAAAAGAAAAAAAGAACACTGTCTTTCAACTAAATAAATATTTATTGAAAATCTAGTATATACAAGACACAATGACTCAGTTCTCAAGTTCCCAGCTTTACTCAATATGGGGGTTGAGTAAGAATTGAGACATTAGCTTCTTTCAGCAGATATCAAAGTTTTGAAGACTTCAGGAGAGATATGTAATACAGTTACACAGTTACACAGAAATGCAGTTGCACTGCAATGGGCTAAGTAGCACAATTCCAATGTGTGTCTCACCAAACTTATTAATTCCAATATGCCATGGATCTTCAAACTGAGGAAGAGTAGAAGAAGAAAAATGTTCACCTTTAGTCCAGAAGGCTGATCTACAGCTTGCATAGTTCCAATAAGGATCAAATGCGTGCTGTTACATTCTTTTTTTTTTTTTCATTTTGTTCAGTGAGCCAACATATAGTATATCATAAGTTTTTGTTGTAATATTCAGTGATTCATTAGTTGCATATAACACCCAGTACTCATCACAACGTGTGATCTCCTTAATACCCACCACCCAGTTAACCTATCTCCCCAACCCCCACCCTTCTGTAAGCCTCAGTTTGGCTCCTGGAGTATGAAGCCTCTCATGGTTTGTCTCCCTCTCTGATTTTTTTCTCATTCAGTTTTCTCTCCCTTCTCCTGTGGTCCTCTGCTCTATTCTTTATTCTCCACATATGAGTGAAACCATAAGATAATTGTCTTTCTCTGCTTGTCTTATTTCACTTAGCATAGTCCCCTCCAGTTCCATCCACGTCAGTGCAAATGGTGGGTATTCATCCTTTCTGACGGATGAGTCATATTCCATTGTATATATGAACCACATCTTTATCCATTCATCTGTTGAAGAGCATCTTGTTTCCTGCCATAGTTTGGCTACTGTGAACATTGCTGCTATTGTAAGGGCCTATTTAGCCAAAATGGCTCCATTTTGGTTGGACAGCCATTTTGTTGTTTATGTAGTAAAACTTAAACTGACCCTGACCACCCCCCCCTCCAGGGGACTTACTTAAAAACAAGTCCCAGAAACTAGTCCCAGGTAACAAAGCCCAAATACAAGGGTGGGTCAGGCCTAGGTGGAGATATCCAATCAGTGGGGGCGCATACTGTCTCCCTAGCTACCGAGGAGTATGGGCCCTGCCCTTTGGGCACCTTTTAGGCGCCAATTCTGACCAAGGTGATAGGCTAGTTCAAATATCTACTAGGGTAAATTGTAATTCAATTGGTCACTTATGTGTGACCTAGCCTGATTGTGCAGCTTTCTCTGTGTGTTACAATCTCATTGGCCACCTGTGCATGGCCAGGCCCAACCACATGGCCTTTGCCCTTAAAAGCCAGTCTGTAAGGCAGAGAGGGGTCGCCTCTTTGTAAGAGATGGCCCTGGCTGGTCAGTTTGATTCTCGATGTTTGGCGTGAAATAAAGCTTTACTTGACCTTCGCTTTGTATCAGTCTTATTCCTTTGATTACAGACCCAACACTATGAACACTGGGATGGATGTGCCCTTCCTTTTTACTAATCTGTTAAGAACTTATCAAACTCAACACCCAAAAAACAAATAACCCAGTCAAGAAATGGGCAGAAGATATGAACAGACACTTATCCAAAGAAGACATACAAATGGCTAACAGAAACATGAAAAAATGTTCAACATCACTAGCCATCAGGGAAATACAAATTAAAATCACAATGAGATACCACCTTACACCAGCTAGAATGGCCAAAATTAACAAGACAGGAAACAATTGTTGGCAAGGTTGTGGAGAACGGGGAACCCTCTTGCACTGTTGGGTGCTACATTCTTTTAAGATTTTTCTTTTTCTTTTCTTTCTTTTTTTTTTTTTTTTAAGTTGACATACAGAAAGACAGAGAGAACACAGGGAAGTGAAACAGCAGGCAGAGAGAGGGAGAAGCATGTTCCCTGCCAAGCAAGGAGCCCGAGGCAGGACTCAATCCCAGGACCCTAGGATCATGACCTGAGCAGAAGGCAGACACTCAACCAACTGAGTCACCCAGGCACCCCAGCTTCTACATTCTTAAAGGGTCTCAGGATTGCCTGTACGTCTCACCAATAGTTAATATAGAGCTGAATGAGAAGCACCAGAAAAAACTCTTGAAAGTAATTTTATGAGTAGAAATTCGAAGAAGGTATTTATGATCTAATTCTTCCTTACACATTCTCTCCCCTTTGAGCACTTAGCATATAACCACCAGCTTCATGGAGCAAAAGTGAAGCTCTTTCTGCCCATGGGCACTCTCCATACTATAACAAAAGCACCTTTTCTGCATGAAAAAGGATTCTTTCTTGACTGGTAGCCCAAGGTCCCATGTCACAAATGTCAAGTCTACAAATGCCTAAAGACTAAATTGGCAATAATAGACTTGAACTCTAATTTGCCAGATTAGAAACAGGAAGTAGCATTACTTACTCTCAAATTTCATATCCTCCATCAAGCATTAAACTTACTATTACATCCAAGTCTTACTAAGCTCATCTAAGAACATGTACTTTTTAAAAAAGAGAAATGCTTTAATTTCAAGTTCATGATAGAGGGACTATATAATTTATCACTCAACAGAGACAATTCGAGGGAGAAAGACAGGGCATTATTAATAATTATACTGAAAAAACATTCAGAAACCAGGACTGACTGAAGCAAAAGGACATGCCACCCCCACTGAAATACCAGCTACATTCCAAGGAGTTCAAATAATTAATTAACAAATCCATTGAGAGTCTGAAAGAAAACTGTTTTTGTATTCAACGCTAGTTGCTAAAATTCCCACACTTTCAGGTTAGTTATAAACTTATAATTAGAGCAAAGCTAACCAAAATCTAACACATGCAAACAAGGGAGATTTGCAAGCAATTTTTTAAGGTATTTTCTGGGACTGGCTCAGTGCACATTTTACTTCTCAAAGAGAGTTACTGTATTTTGAAATGACTTGCAAGATTTCACTCAGTGTCACCCCTGCAGAGGACACAAACCACAGCTAGCAACAAGAGGAGTTGTAATGCTAATTCCCTAAATACCACACTGTTAATTAATCTCAGTGAATAATAGGTTTCTAACGCAAATTATTCTGATGTCATCCTTTGCCTAAAGGTGTTTCTAAAGATCTATGTGAAATGTCAAAGATAAGCTTTAGTCAGCATCAAGAATTTGGACAAACAGGTGGGGAAATCTGGTTCATCTGAAGTCAATGGTAGCTAATCAACAGAACAGAAGCCTGTTAAGAGAATTTAAAAGAATTTCATCTTCCCAGTTGTTTTCTCTTCCTAAAAAGCAACTACAATGGACATGAAATTTCATTAAGAAATGGCTATAGTGGACAATGAGTAACACAAAACAACTCTAGACATTTCTCTCTCTCTCTCTTTTTTTAATTTATTTGACATGAGAGAGATCACAAGTAGGCAGAGAGGCAGGCAGAGAGAGAGGAGGAAGCAGGTTCCTTGCTAAGCAGAGAGCCCAATGCGGGGCTTGATTCCAGGACCCTGAGATCATGACCTGAACTGAAGGCAGAGGTTTAACCCACTGAGCCACCCAGGCGCCCCTAGACATTTCTCTTTAATACACACTTCCAGAGAGGTTTGAGTCCCTGTTTTTTAAGGTCAGGAATTCATACTGGTGTCAGCATTGCCATCTGAACATTCTGAAGAAAAGAACTTGCACTATGTTGTAAGGGCCCATTTAGCCAGGGCAATTCCATCCGGTTAAACAATGACTTTGTTGTTTATACAGTAAGAAGTTAAACTGTCCCTGCCCCCCTTCCTCCCAGGGGACTTACTTAAAACAAGTCCCAGAAACCAGTCCCAGGTAACAAAGCCCAAATACAAGGGTGGGTCAGGCCAGGTGGAGGTATCCAGTCAGTGGGGGCGCATACTGTCTCCCTAGCTGCCAAGGAGTATGGGCCCCGCCCTTTGGGCGCCAATTCTGACCAAGGTGATAGGCTAGTTCAAATATCTACTAGGGTAAATTGTAATTCAATTGGTCACTTATGTGTGACCTAGCCTGATTGTGCAGCTTTCTCTGTGTGTTACAATCTCATTGGCCACCTGCGCATGGCCAGGCCCAACCACATGGCCTTTGCCCTTAAAATCCAGTCTGTAAGGCAGAGAGGGGTCACCTCTTTGTAAGAGAAGGCCCTTGCCGGTCAGTTTGATTCTTGATGCTTGGCGCAAAATAAAGATTTGCTTGACCTTCGCTTTGTATCAGTCTCGCTCCTTTGATTACGGACCCAACAATGTAGAGATTTTCCCTGCTATCCGAAAGTAAAGAGTTCCTATAAAACCTTCCATAGACCAAAATGACATAAAGTGAAGAAGCAATTACCATTAACTTATAGGGAAAATCTTTTGAGCATTTCCAAACCCAAAAATAGCCTCTCTTAGGCTTTTCTGACACCTGAGGGCACATCTTGCTAATAAATGTACAAAATATACCAAGATAAACCACAAAATATACCAATATACTCATAGACACCATTCAAAGCTATGGCGACTTGATACTGAGATGCCTAGTTCCCAGGAAGAAGTTTGGCAGAGCCACTCTCTGTGCTTAGGGTACACAGTGCTTCCAAAACTGTTCAATTGAAAATAAATGGTAAACCCTATTTTCACCTTCAATCTTTTTTCATAAAAGTGTAAATCCTCAGGGACCTAGGGGTCTCAGTTAAGCCTCAGACTCTTGATTTCAGCTCAGGTCTTGATCTCGGTCATGAGATCTGGGATGGAGCCCTGCTTGGCTCCACACTCAGCAGGGAGTCC